>JANHFK010000354.1:73515-87999 GCA_036250565.1 Sibynophis collaris
TGTGTGTATACCGGTAGGTAGTCCTCGAGTTATGACCACAATTGAGCCCAAAATTTATATTGCTAAATGAAACATGTTAAATGAGTTTTGCCCTTTTTTTGCCACAGTTGTTAAGTGAATCACTGCAGTTGTTAAGTTAGTAACATGGTTGTTAAGTGAATCTGCCTATCCCATTGACTTTGCTTGTCAGAAAGTTGCAAAAACTGATCACATGACCCCAGGACACTGCAATCATCATAAATATGAGTCAGTTCCCAAACATCTGAATTTTGATCATCTGATCTTGGGGATGTTGCAATGGTTGTAAGTGTGAAAAACAGTCATAAGTCATTTTTTTCAGTGCCATTGTAACTTTGAACAGTCACTAAATGAATTGTTGTAAATTGAGGACTACCTATATATAGATGTCTTGCTATTATCATGTACAAAAATAAAAGTTCCATAAGATTTTTCAATCTATTTGTCCATTAACTCCAAAAGGAAATTCTCTAGTTTTAACTGGACATTTCCTTTTAATGTCTTCTGAATCAATATATATATATTTGATCTCAATGTTTTCTAGTTTTCTTACATGTCCACCAAAAATAAGAGTGCGCCTTCAGAGTCATTACATTTACAACAAATATTTAAAATCCAATTATACATGTGGAGTCCTTGGTCCTGTCTGACCATGGTTGTTTTCTTGCATATATGCTTTTACCCAACTAGGTAGCATCATCAGTTCTAGAATGGAGTGGGGTTTGCTCTCTGTTTATATACAAACTCATTGCCCTGTCAGTGTTGGTGGGAGTTTGTTTTCTTCTTGATACTTCCTTGATTAAGATGTTGTTTACTGTTTATTTCTCTCAGTTCATAGTTCCTTGACTGGGGTATTGATTAACTGCTTGATTGTTGGTCTGGTATTAATCCTGATGATAATTTCTGTTTATCTAGTTGTGGATTGCTAGCAAGGAGGTTTATAGGTCTTAGCACTAATATGGTCAAAATTTCTACACAGTGCCACATCAAATTCAGTCTTACTATTTTCAAACTCATCATTCTTTTTATCAGATTTTAACCTTTCCATTAACTGAACACAAGAAAACCAATGACATGTATAACCTTTCAATTCTGGATCCTCTTTTGTTTTTAACTTAAATTCTCCTTGAGAAGAAAATCAATACATCAGCATAAGTTAGCATTTTTGTTTAGCTATCATTTCTCTTCTAAAATATAGAACTGATTGTCCAATCCAATAGTGATTGGACCCTTTCCTGGGGTGATAATCACTACTGGATTTTAGAAAACAATCTTGCCTTATACCTACATCAAATTCTCTTACTTTACTATCCTGCAGAATTTTGTATTTAATTCCTAGTTTATTGCCTTGCCAGAAAAATTTGGAAATATCTTTTTGCTGTCGCTTAAATGGTAAATCAGTTGTCCATATGGGTATTGTTTGAAATAAAAAGAGCATTCAAGGTAAAATGTTCATGAAGACCACATCTAGTTTGGGAATATTCCTTCAACTTGTATATGAACCTTACATTTTTCAGAAGGCATGACCTGTTCTTAATTAACCCATGTTGGCTTCATGTAATCACCTAGTTCCTTCATATGAGCTTGTGAAACCATTGCTTATGATCTTTCCTAGGATTTCCCCAAGTACTGAGGTTAAACTGATTGGTCTCTAAAGTCCTGAGTCCATTTCATTCCTTAAAAAAACAACTAGAAAAATGGCTCATCAGAATACTGGATGCAGATGACCCAAAGGTGCTTTTTCAGTAGGCAACTGGACTTCCTTGTTTTTTCTTTTGAAGACATTTTGCTTCTCATTGAAGAAGCTTCTTCAGCTCTGATAGCACAGTGGGGAATCCTGTCAGAACTGAAACATCTTTAAAAGAAAAAAGAAGAAAGTCCAGTTGCCTCCTGAAAAAAACACCTTTGGGACAACCATGACCTGGATGACTGGGAATCTCTACAGACTGGATGCAGATGAATACTCATAGATACAAAAAAAGGATCTAGTAATTCTCAATCATTAAACTTTTCCACATCACAAATTTAAAACCTGCAAAAAGGAATATAGTACAACAGCTGAAGAAATGAAAGCATGTCCAGTACTCTGCCTAATATCAGAAGACTGTGAACATCTTATCAAATCAGCATGTCTCTTCAGGCCATTTGATTCATGTCTGGGGCTTGATAGCAACTGGAATATTAAGTTCCTTGTTGCTGTCGCCGCCCCTTAATTATAACCCAGGTTCTTCTTCCCCTAACAGCCCTCTGGGGAACTAGGAAAAATTGAAGGGGAATCCTCACTCTGTCTTGGATCTGGAGTTGAGCAATCAATTTTATAGACCTCCCGGTGGAAGAAAGCATGCAGACACCTAGTAAAGAGGAATCATCAAGTGCTCCAGTGAAAGGTAGAAAAGTAACTCAGACTTCCCTAGGATAACAATAGCATTTAGACTTATATACCACTTCACAGTGCTTTAAAGCCTTCTCTAAGCAGTTTACAGAGTCAGCATATTGCCCCCCATCGATCTGGGTCCTCATTTTACCAACCTTGGAAGGATGGAAGGCTGAGTCAACCTTGAACCTGGTGAGATTCAAACTAACAAATTACAGGCAGCCGGCAGTCAGTAGAAGCAGCTGCAGTACTGCATTTTAACCGCTGAGCCACCACGGTTCAGCGTGGTGGCTGAACACCACAGGATAAAAAAGGCGAGTGTTGGTGAAAGGACCTTCCATTTTTCTGAGGTGGATAAAATGAGGACCCAAATTGTTGGGGGCAATATGCTGACTCGGTAAACTGCTTAGAGAGGGCTATAAAACATTGTAAAGCAGTATATAAATCTAATTGCTATTACTATTGCTAGGAGGCTCAATTCTCAGGGAAAGAGAATCAGCCATCTGTAGACCGAGCAATCGATCTAGGGAGGTATGTTGCCTCCCTGGAGCAAAAATCAAAGATGTGACTGAGAGCCTTACTAAAATAATAAACCTCTTAAATTACTACCCCTTTTTTCTCTTACATGTGGCGACGAATGACACAATAATGAACCTGAAAACAGTAACAAGAAATTATAAGCATCTAGGGAAGAAAGTTAAGGAGCTAGGAACCCAAGGATTTTAGAAATGAACCACTGACTTAAGAATTGTGTCATCAACAGAACTTTGGATTCCTAGACCATAGTCTGCATTACCTACATGAAGGGCTCCTGGCAAGGGATGGACTGCACAAGAGATGTATTTGGAAAGCGACTGACTCACCTTATCAGAATGGCTTTAAACTAAAATTGGGGGGGGGGGAGTGTGACCAATCTTTACAACCTTTAGGACCTAATTCCAAGCAAAAACAATAGACAACCAATCAAATAAGAAGGTAGGAAGAGAAATAAGAAAAACTCAGATGCAAGTAGGAGATATAGGAAGCACACCCAGGGTCAGCCATAGGGACAGCCATAAAGAACTTAAATGCCTATATACTAACACTAAAAAGTTTAGGGAACAAACGGGGTAAACTTGAAGTAGTAGCACATGAAAGTAGATATGATATAGTTGCCATTACTGAAACTTGGTGGCTTGAAACTCATGATTTAGGATCTTTGGGACATAATTCCAAACATAAACCCCAACTTAACCCATCACATAATGAGATAGAGAATGATGGGAAGTTTGGAAAACCCAGTTACAAAGAAGGAGATACAAGAAACACACCCAAGACCCATAAAGGACTCAAATGCCTATATACCAACACACAAAATTTAAGGAACAAACGGTGAATTTGAACTACTAGCACATGAAGGCAGATATGATATAGTTGCCATTACTGAAATTACGTGGGATGAAACACTTGACTGAAATGTACTGATGGAAAGATGCAAACTATTCAAAAGAAACAAAACTAAGAAAAAAGGAAGTGGAGTTGCATTATACATAAAAGATCACTACATCTTTATAGAAATGCACAAAACCAAGTGCATTTATGAAAACCTCCTAGAATGCATATGGGTCAATATAAAAGGGAAAAAAAGAATGACATTGCTATAGATGTATATTACAGGCTACCCAACCAAGCAGAAGAAATGGATGAACTATTTGCTAATCAATTCACAAATGTATGTAGGAAATATGCAAACACAAGCAATAGAACATAATCCAACCAGTGTCTTAAACTTTAAAAGAGCTGATTTTAATAGAGAGAGCCTAGGAAAAATTCCATGAATGAAAATGCTAAAGGGGAAAACAATTCAAGAAGCATGGGAGACTTGCAACAAAAGTCAAAGATAATAATAAAAAAGTTTCTATTTAATGTATAAATAACAAGAAAAAAGTCACAGAAACACTCGGTCTACCAAAAAGAGAAGATGGCAAGGAAGGAAGTAACAGGTAGTAGAAAAAGCAGAGCTAACTCATTCTTTACATCAGTCTTTACCCAAAAAGAAAAAATAGCCCAACCTATCAAAAACATAACAGTAAAAGACAGACTAGAAGTAAAAATTAAAATAATCAAGAAAATAGTAATAGAACACATGTCTGATATTGATGAAGCTCCATTTTCAGCTGTGGTGACTTCCTGCAACCCTTTGCCAGAGAAAACGGAGCTCAGAAAGGCTGCATGCAGCCCTCCCAAGCTCTTTTTTTGCTGCTAGAATCACTGCGGGTCCTTCACTGTTTCCAGGGTGGCCCCGCAGGCCAGATCTAAGCACCCTGCAGGCTGGATCTGGGCCTTGGGTTTGACACCCCTGAACTAGAAGATCTCTTGAACTGGCTAACTACAAAGATTGCAACCAAACAATAATTGTACAGTTCTGTTTGGATTATATTATTGATCTGTGCATCTGTGTGCACATGTATATGTTATAAAACTAGACTAAATGTGTATTTGGCTAAATCATGTTTTACATCTCTAACTACAAAAAAATTGTGTTGTTTAAATCCTTGCAAACTTTATCAAACCCTTTTGATGATATAGAAAGAGGGTGCACTACAATTATTTAAAGCTAAAAGGGGGTTACTCATGTTTACTAAAAACAATGTGTTTATCTTAGTGTTTTGAAAATGTATACGCAGTAGTGGGTTCCTACAGGTTCTGTCCGGTTCTTAGAACCGGTAGTAAATGAGGTGGGAGGCTCCGCCCACCTGCCCAGACATCATCAAGGATGCTCTGTGCATGTGCGGTTGAATCGAAAATCTGTGTATCCAGTAATCAGGGTTTTTGATTTATGTCTGTAATCTGGAACCTGTTTATGTCAAAACTATCTTTTATGGGATAAGCAACTCTATCTCTAAAACAGTGGTCCTCAATCTCTACTTCAACATTGACCACATTTAATTACCTTTTGTGGCCAGAGATCACGGCCACGGACCCCTAAGATTTAACTCAAGATTTAAATCATAACATTTCTTCACGCCTTCGCAGAAACCCGTGACACTGTGCCCCCCCCCAAGAATCCGCTGACCACATGTTGAGAACCACTGCTCTAAAGAATTACTTCCTGGAAGGTGGTAGATACCTCTTCTCCCCCTATTGTCATCAACAAATAATAAATAATGTCATCTCTCAAGAGGGAAACAATTAGTAAATTTCTAGATCTAGATTAAAATTGCAAAATGGAAAGGTTTCACATAATTGGAAATGAAATAATAACTGTAACTTTTGGGCGAGCATATCTTCCCACATATAACTGGCAACAATTTCATATTTATATACCAGTGCTATGAACCAATTTTTTTTACTTCTATTGTATAGGCAGATGTTCCATAATCCATCATAGTTCACTGAATGAATCTAAGATTTACGTATATCAATAATATATCTAATGATAAATTTAGGCAGGAATTCAATTGAGACATATTCTCTTGTGGCCGGAAGAGGGATCTACGATCTGAACACAGAGAGTTCCTAATAATTCAGTGAGACTGAGACAATATAAAGCACAGTATATGTGTGTTATGTAAATATGACGCAAAGCACTATGTCTTTGAATCAGACTTGATCTCCGGCAACTACTGGGAAAGTCTATGCAGTCTTCTTGGCAAGAAGAAGCAGAGGTAGCGCAGTGGTTAGAGTGTAGTACTGCAGGCTACTTCAGTTGACTGCTAGCTGCAGTTCAGATCGAATCTCACCAGCTCAAGGTTGACTCAGCCTTCCATTCTTCCGAAATAGGTAAAATGAGGATCCAGATTGTTGGGGGCAATATGCTAACTCTGTAAAGCGCTTAGAGAGGGCTGTAAAGCACTATGAAGTGTTATATAAGTCTAAATGCTACTGCTATTTTCAGAAGTAATTTGCCACTGTCTTCTTAGGGCTGAAAAGGAGGTAGTAGCTCCAAACCTTCCAGCTGACTCCCATGCCTAAGGCAGGACTAGAATTCAGGTTGTTCTTATTCTACTTTTTGACCAACATTTACTAATCAGTAATGCATTGACTGAGTTACTCATAAAAATATCTGAACAATTACAAACAGTAATCTATTTACACTTCTTACTATCCTCAGTAAATGGCCTCATCTCTACAACTTAATTTAGATTTGGAAACTAAACTGAGCCAGGCTCAGTTGGAGATCGGATGGAATAGCAACAAGTAATTCCTAGTCCAGGAATCTACGAAACATCTTGGGGGGAAAAACAACAGCAAACCAGTTCCATACCATTGTTGAGAAAACTAACTGGATGTAACCCATTCAGGGATCAGAACCAGAGCTCAATATAAGGATATGTTTACAATATCTCCTTCTAATGCATACATTCTTACCTTTAGAGAATCAAAGCAGGCAATCACTCTTCCACTTTCAACTTGGCAGCTTTTGGATGGATGTGCAAATTTACATTCCTCATCAGAACGTGAACAAGTCCCTCTCTGAAACTGCCTGCACACTTCTAGTGTCAGCCATTTTGTGTCTCTCACTGGAGCAACAATTGAAGCCATGATGTAAAACTGCTTTCGATTTTGTGAATTGTTAATGAAATAGCCTCTGTTTAAAAACTCCAGAAAGCCAAGAAGTTCCTTTCATTAAAACCAGGCGTAGCTTAAGAAAATCCAATGCATACAAAGATGATGTACAAAGCAGCTATTATCAGTGAACATTGTAGTTATCAACCAATATATGCCATTTGTACACTTTTGTCTGCAAAAAAATCATGCTCAGTAGCATTTCTGGCCAATGTTCATGCTACTGGGAAAAAAACTTTGTTTTCATACAATGGCATTCTTTTATACATTTTAGGCTGTAGTATCCTCTTTGTTGGTGTTAATTAGGTAGGAAAAGCTACAGATTCAGCAGTCTTCTTGTTTAGTTCAATATTTTTTTTCACGTTTTGTAAATGCTGGAATCAGATATACAGGATCCAGCTGCTATAGATGATTTGTAAGGTTAAAGTCAATATCTAGCTGTGAGAGCTGATCATGAGAACAACAAAGTTGTCGCTGTACAATGACTACATAAGGCACTTATAGTGCAGAAACCTGCGAAAACAAAACAAAAAAGTTATTCAAATAATATATGAATATCAGTTTTTCTAGAAAATATTCTAGAAATGTAACTATAATGTAACTATGTATAACTATATTTGCAATCAGCCACATATTTTAAAAACCCAGGAAATAAAAAGACAAGATGCACAATACAATAATCCAGTAAAGTAATAAAATGATACTCAGAATAAAGCTTTTCTCATCGGATTTATTTGCTTTTGGGGGCAAAGAGCAAGCTGTCGGTGGATTAAGATTTTAATATTTTTATGCATTCTGGTACACTAGGAATGGAATGCTGATGGTAACACATTTTAAATACATTAACCGCGCCTTTTAATTTGGTTATATTGTGAATGGATATGTTGAACATTGAGAAAATTCACTTAAGTTTCCATTTCTTCCATGTGCGGTACAATCTCGGTCTTGTTTCTTCTGCACATGCGCAGAGCATTCATGATGACATCCAGGAGGGTGGGCAGAGCTTCCAGTTGCCGCTACTACCAGTTCGCAAGATCTGGAGCAAACCGGTAGGAACTCACCACTGGAATAATCATAGGCACTTAATCAATTCGCTTTCTCCTACACCCCTCATACTTTGTTCAGATTTTGAGGATGAGTTCAAGCGAGATGCTAGAAGTTAATATCGAAACACAATTTGTAAAAAGGAGCAAGAAATGGACCAAGATGCAAAAATAAAGAGCCAGGTATTATTCCCATATATGAAGAAATTGGTAAAGAGCCAGTGGAAACGATAGACAGGTATATGGAGCAGAGTGTATTTTTTCATTAAAAAATGAGAAAGGGATGTATTCAAAACATCTCTTGGGCCCGTTGCTTCTGTTTTCTTCAGCACCCTTTTTCCATGCAACTGATGGTGAAAGATTGGTGAAGCATTTAATCAGTCTGTAATGGATGATAAGAATTTAACATCTCTTCAGTTTGTATCTTCCAGAAAGATCTTGAAAGACTGTTTCCTTCTTCCTCTTTCTTTTTCTCTTTTAGATTAGATTAGGATACTGAATTTTGTAATCGCTTATCAAGCCTAAACAGTTCAACTCTAATCTCTTATCCAGCTAAGTAAAGGAACAATAAAGAGAAAAAGATGTCTGCTTTGGGAGCCTCAAGGACACAATTTACTGAAGAACAGAAAGGGATGTTGCTTGAATATTGTGGCGTTGCCATATCTGAGGAAATGAAATGTGTGATTGAAACAAAAAATTGTGTAAAGTATCTAGGGGTCAATCTGGCTGAAGTACCATTTTAAAAGATCAAAGGCAGATTTGGTAGAAACATTCATAAAAAAAACCAGAGTCTTCTAGGAGCTAATCTGGTAGAGGTATCTCCTGGAGTACCTTGGGGCCAGATTTAGCAGAGAATTCCCTGCAGGGTGGGTTGAAGATTAGCTGAAGCTACTAATGCAGGGAACTTGACTGTGGTGTTCAAAGGTAGTGAGTGACTGAGAGAGTCACAGGACAGAGCTGTGAAGGGGACAAGTTAATTAGCAGTCCATGACATTGGATAGACTGACAAAGTCCCAAAACAGAGTCATGTGAGTGGAAGGCATGAGTCCGATTCCCCCAAAACTATATTGGACACAATATATTAGGTATCTGGAATTTATTATTGGGCATGCAAGATACATTCACAACTTTTAAGACTGACATCCAAGATAGAATAAAAGACACAAGTTGGGCCTGTAAGGAAACAAAAATACTAGAGGGGACATTAAGGAGTGAGAAAACAATCTTGTTACGTTGCCTTAAATATGGAAACAGTGAACAGAAAATGTATTAAGAACTTTTTATAAGATACTAAAACTGCATCAGCCAAAAATGAAAATTATGATAACAGAATTGGAAGAGACCTTGGAGGTCTTCTACCCCAACCCCCTTGCCCAAGCAGGAAATCTATATATACCATCCCACACAAATAGTTATCCAATCTCTTCTTTAAAAACTCCAGTGTTGGAGCTTTTACAACTTCTGTAGGCAAACCTGATTCATTGTTTTCAATGTCAGGAAAAATATTCCTTGGTTCTAGGTTGGATCTTGCTTTGATAAGTTTCCATCTGTTACTTCTTGTCTTGCACTTGGGTGCTTTGCCGAATAGATTGCCCCCTCTTCTTTGTGACAGTCTCTCAAATATTGGTAGACTGCTATGACACCCCTATTTCTTCTCTTCATTAGACTAGACATACTCAGTTCCTATAACCATTAATCATATGTTTTAGGCCCTAATCACCTTTGTTGCTCTTCTTTGCACTTTTTCTAGAATCTCAACATCTTTTTTGTATCATGGTGATCAGAACAATAGTCTAAGTGTGGTCTTACCAAGGAAATTTATAGAGGTAATAATATTTCACGTGATCTTGATACTATTTCTCTTTCTATGCAGCCTAGGACTGTGTTGGCTCTTTTAGCAACTGCAGTACACTCTGGCTCATTCTTAAGCGGTTGTCTCATAGTTACTAGTTACTAATGTTGAATCCTTGAATTATGACCAGAACTGAGCCCAGAATTATGATCATAAGTTGTTGCTGTCATATGCAATCCCGGCTCTCCCCATTGTAGCTATTATGCAGAGCATGGGGTGGCTAAGTGGCAAGAAAGGCCCTGGGCTGCTGAATAAATGATTTTAGTTGAGGACACCCGCTATATCTTGTGCAATTGGGTTTTCTTTTCTTGCCCCTGAATTGCATTTCTGTTTTAGATCCAGTGTTCAAGTCTGTTGAGATATTTCTGGATCTTGAGTCAATCTTCTAAAGTGTTGGCTATTCCCCCTAGTCTATAAATATAGGAAATGGAACAACAGCTAAAGAAAGCCTATTTAAAACATTTAAAATTTGAATTTAAGATTCAAATTGAAGAAATAAAATTTAACAATAATTAGCAATGGAACAGTATCATAAAGCTAGTTTCAAAATATATGACTATATTGGCATTCACAAATAGTCAAGAAATCTTGTCTACATTCAAGCATCACATTACTAAATGGAATTTAATAATAATAAAAAACAGATTTAAACATTTTATATTGAAGGTATAAAGTATAAGCAAAAATTACTGCTTAATATATAAGTAAAAGACCAATCCACAGGGATGATTCCATCTATTATTTTAGATTTAACCAATTGCAATTAATATTTAAAATATATAATAACTTCTCTTTTTAGAAATCAGTGTAGCACCAAGTCATAATTTAGATGTGTTTATATTATTAATTCAGTGCAATATAGGACAGGAGATATATTCATTTCCCAACAACAGATACATCCTTTGTTAGCAAAAAATGAACTATTCAAAGTTGCTAGCAAATCCTTCTTAGATCTATAAGTAAATAGTACATATTTTTCTATTATCTAGGGATGTCTAACATATTTTGGATGTTAAACATATTTAAGTTTAAACACTTTGTTTAAAGCCCAACATTATCTTGATTTAAAAGTCTGTTTTGACTATGGAAGCTATGTCAGCAACTCATTTAAATATCAAACAGGGGGTTATTTTGAGTATGAATCATATCCAGAATGATTGAGATAACCCATTTTGAACTTATCACAGGGAAGATCAAATTAGCCAATCCAATCCTGGGGCTGTTCAAAGTTAAAACAATCATCTTCTAACTCATTGATGAACGGACTATGAGATATTTACACAAAACTCTAATTCTGCTCATGACTTAATAAAGTTAGGCAAACTCAACCTACAAGTAGCATTAGGCTGCATTTATATTAATATAAGGCAAAGGGGATTAAATTAATTGCAATCTGTTTTTCCCAAATTGTTATACTGTAAATTAGACCTTAGACCCTGATTCTTCATATTAGCGTCTACCACATTTTACAAAGAATAAAAAAAAATCATTGCTTTATGATCAGATGCACTCTGGGAAGGATTAGTAATCAGGATTTGGAAGTTATCACTAAGTCATGTATTTATCCAGCAGCTCTATTTCAATCAACACTTCTATTATAGGAAATAAAAGACAGAGCAGATAATACTATTCATAAATTATCAGGTAACATTATTTCTCACTTAAATCTGCTATAACCCTGGATTGATTAAAGATGAGCATAAAAGGTTTATTTTCTATGAGCACTACACAGAACAGTTTAAACTGCTTTGACATGAATTAACTCTCATACAGATTTCTCTGTTCTTAGGAGAAATCTCTTTTCTCTAAATCCTTGCTCCAAGTAACAGATATGGTGTGCAGCATAGTGCAGCAAACTCTATAAATATTCAGTAATATATTTTTTAATCAACCTCCTCCTACCTACCTTTTGTAGCTGTGTCTAATCGGCACTCCCATGAAGCAAGCAAAATCCTCTAATGTAGGAGTAGCCATATCTTTTCAATTGCATCACCCTGATGATGCGTAAATTTCCGTGGAATAATTATCATGCTTATTTTCTCCCTCCTCTAGCTTTATGCCTTATCTGGGGATTTCCCTTTAGATGATGAAGAAGCAAAGAGGGCCTGGAGTGTGCTGCTGAAAGACTGCAGCCCTTCCTTCTAGCAAAATTCCTCCCAAAATACAGTCTATAGCCAATTAGGTGAAAGCTTGGGCGCTCTGCTGGTCTTAGCAACTGATTGGAAAGCAGTGACTGACAAGGCAGCAGAACTTACTAATGTGCAAAAACAGAGCATCTGTACCATTAAAACAGAAATATCCCTTCCCCTTGAAAATGGTGTTTTGAAGAAGATAAATGATACCAGTAATGAACAGAAATGTAAGGGAGGGGGGAAGGAATCCAAGTGCTAAAGCATTGATTTATCAGATTTGACAACACCACAGAAAATACATACATATTAAAGGAAATAGATTAGATTTTAAAATTGGAATAGCCGTTTTATATAAAATTCAACTACCTTTTTGTCGATAAGCATTTCTTTTGGCACTTAAATGTCTACTCTGCAGTAAATGATTATGAAGTAAGGATGCTCTGATTTTCTGCTGAGATTTGCTCATGCATATTAATCCAATTAATCCAAGTGTAATAACTTTAACTTTTAGAGCAATACTTCTGAGATAGATCATGTGACTTTTGGAATGCCAGATACTTAACTTCCACTTCATTTTGGTATGTATATTAAAATGTATTTTTCCTTTTCTTTTTTTTTTTACTATGCAACATGTTAAAGAGGATTCTGATAATATTTAAAATAAGATTTGTCCCTAGGAATATTAAAAAGGCCAGAGAGCTACAAAGTGCCTGTCTCATATTAATGTTCAGCATAACATTAATTTCCAGCAATTCTTAAAAACCATACTTAATGATTATTCTATTATTTGTAAATGTTTTTCGTATTATATGTTTAATGTTTAACCTCTCTACGTGCCTATTTAGGGCTCATTGTATTTTTTTTATTTTTACTGTCCCCACCTCAAAATATCAGGAACTTGAGCTGTCTCACTCTAATGGGATTGACGCATCCCACTCACTACAGTGGAAGAGGCCTATTTCAGATCCCATCTGCCAAATAATTTTTCCTTTTCTGCTGGGGCCCCTGCCCTCCAGAATATTGTCCCATTGGAGATGAGTTATTACTCCACCTCCTGCCTCCCAGAAGAGCATTAATCAGTTTAATCAGAATAGAGCTGGAAGAGATCTGGGAGGTCTTCTAATCCAACCCTCTGCTTAAGCAGAAGACCCTATACCAATGATGGCGAACCTATGGCACGCGTGCCACAGGTGACACTCAGAGTCATATCGGTGGGCATATGAGCATTGCCCCAGCTCAGCTGCAGCGCACATGTGCGTGCCGGTTGGTTGATTTTTGGCTCTTCTGGGCCCACTAGAAGTCAGGAAACAGGCTGTTTCCGGCCTCCAGAAGGCCTCTGGGGGGGTGAGGAAGACCGTTTTTGCCCTCCCTAGCTATTAGAAAGCCTCCGTGTGCCAAAAGCGGAAGGAGTGTAGGGGTCTTGTGCACATGCGCAGGGGACGTGGTGCATTAAATTATGGGTGTGGGCACACTCGCACACAATGACCCCACGCTCCCCACACTTTTGGCACCCGACAGCAAAAAGGTTAACCATCACTGCCCTATACCATTTCAGCCAAGTGGCTGTTCAGTCTCTTCTTAAAAACCTCCAGCAATGAAGCATCTACAACTTCTGAGGGCAAGATGTTCCACTGGTTAATTGTCCTCACTGTTAGGAAGTTTCTCCTTAATTTCAGGTTGCTTCACTCCTTGATTAGTTTCCATCAATTGTTTCTTGTCTTGCCTTCTGATGCTTTGGAAAATAAGTTGACCCCCTTCTCTTTGGGGCAGCCTCTCAAATACTGGAATACTGCTATCATGTCCACCCAGTCCTCCTTTTCTCTAGACTAGCTAAACTGCAAACGGTTCTTCATATGTTTTAGTCTCCAGGTCTTTAATCATTTTAGTTGCTCTTCTTTGCATTTTTTCCAAAGTCTTGATTAATTGATTGATTGATTGATTGATTGATTGATTGATTGATTGATTATGTGATATCAAGTCATTTTTTATACCTAGCAACAATGTGCATATTGTCTTCCAAGGTGAACTTACTCCTTCAGATTTTCTAATGGTGCACTCCGTCACCATCATAACTACGTCTATCCACCTTGCTGCTGGTCATCTTCTTAAAACATAACATATAGAATAATATGATTGGAAGGTCTTCTACTCCAAGGAGATCCTATTCCATACTGGACAAATGGCTGTCCAGTCTCTTCTTCAAAAACCTCCAGTGATGGAGCATACACAACTTTCTTAGGTAAGGTTCTTCCACAGATTAATTGTTCTCACCGTCAGGAAATTTCTCCTTCATTCTAGGTTGGATCTCTCTTTAAAGATCTTACACCCATTTTTTCTTGTCCTGCCCTCAGGTGCTCCGGAGAATAAGTTGATTCCATCTTCTCTGTGACAGTCCTTCAAGTACTGGAAACACAATTATCATATCACTCTTAGTCCTTCTCTGTGTTAGACTAGATATACCTGGCTCTCTCAATTGTTCATCATATGGTTTAGCCCCAGATCCTTTATCATCTTAGT
>JANHFK010000365.1:105251-115337 GCA_036250565.1 Sibynophis collaris
ACTACCTTTCTTGGTTTTTTTTCTTTGAAAATATTTCACTTCCCATTCAAGAAAGAGTTCTGAAGAAAAAGCTTCTTGGATAAGAAGCGTAATGTTTTCAAAGGAAAAATCAAGAAAGTCCAGTTGCCTTTTGGGAAAAGCACCTTTGGAATTTCAGTCTATTCTTTCTCATGATTATGCAGACATATCTCCCCCTCTCCAAAAAAAGTTATAGAACTATTGAAATAGCAGGGGGGTGTCAATCGTTGAATCTAATCCTTGCTTTCAAAAAGAAATGCCACTTAAATACCCTTCCTAGAGTCTGCTTGAAAACCTCCAAGTAAAGAGGGTCCAAAAAGTTCCCTGGATGATCAATTCCACTATTAAAAGTGTTCTTGCTGTTTATTTTTCTCCATAATATCCCATTGCAATCTGCTTTTCATTATTCCCTATCCTGAACTCTGAAGTGTTAGAGTTGGTCTTTACCTTTCCATTGCACTATCTTTTCAGATAGTTGAAAACTGCTGTCAACTCTCAGTCTATTCTTTTCAACATTAAACATGTTCAGGTTCTGCAATCTGTGTTAAATTAGTTTAATGACCTCTGGTGATCCTTATTGTCCTTTTCAAGCCTGTTCCAGTTCGACTTAATTATTCTTAAAACGGTGGTGTCCAGAATTGGATAGAATTCTAGAGATAAGTCTGACTAATACAAAATGGAGTAGAACTATTCCATCAACATTTAATCAATTTGCCTTCATGGAACACTTTGTCAAATCCTTTGCTGAAATTAGGAAATTACATTAACAGCATTCCCACAATCTACTAAGTATGTTTTTCATTCAAAAGATGTGATGAGGTTAATTTTTATAAATCCCTGCTGGCGTCTCCTAATTAAATCTCTCTGCTTCTCATCATATTTTAAATGGACAGAATAGATATATTTTTAAATAGATGGAACTTTTTTCAGCATTTGATTAGGAAAGGGTTAGCCTTTTACTCTTCCGAAGCAATTCTATCAACCATTCCTCTAAGCTTAAGATATCACAAAAATGGTTTTTAAATTGTCAAAATGTTGAGAAAGTAACATGAACATAGCAACCCTTGCATATCCTCTTTCCTAATTCGGTTGGGTAGCAACAAGAGAACTAGCAGTGACATCTGTGGTGAACTACCTGTTTTACAAAATACCGCATTTCTTTATACTAAGCATTTCAGTGTAGAAAATTGCTATTTATGTGTAGAGTAAATGGTGCTGTCATTTCTTTTGAGTTGCATGCTTTGCTATAACTGAGAAATCACAGAACTGTAGAGGGTACAGACATGATCTTGAAGAAAGTATGCAGCAACCATTAAATAATACATTACAAAGGGGAAGCAGAAAAATGTAAGAACCATTAAGTAATGAATGAGCTTACCCTGCGAAACAGAAAAGTGTGAGAAACTGACTCAAAATTGCCACATCTTGAGCCTCTCTGGTATAAGAGAGAGGGAAAAGAACAGCTTTCAAGTGTCTATTATTATAGGATACAGATAGTCCTCACTTAACAACGATAATTAGGACCAGAATTTCCAGTACTAAACAATGCAGTTGTAAAGCACAATGTCACATGACAGCAATGGAAATTCAAGCACTTCTGGTTCCTATTATTAAGTGAATTACTGTGGGTCATCAAGTAAGGATGTCACACCGTCATTATTTGTGACTTCCCGCCAGCTGTAAGTACAAGGCATAAGTACTACTCATTCAGCACTGTCAGAAGTTTGGACAGTCACTGAAGAAGCAGTTGTTAAGTGAGGACCACCTGTGTATCGATTTCTTTCTTGTGGTGTCTGTTCCCCAACTTGCCCTATGTCAAATAGCTGAGAAGAGAACATTTTTTCTTAATGATAAGGGGATTCAATTCTATTGATAAGAAAATGGCATTGTTACATCAGTGGAACTGAACATGACTTGAAGGTCTGTTTACCTTTGTGAGGAAATAAAAAACTCTAAAAGAGAGGGGAGTGGAGTGAGTGAGGAAATAATAAAAGTGAATAGCATTCTTTTCTTTGATGGTGTTCCTACTTCAGGATAGTAAGTTAAATATTAGCATATCTGCATTTCTAATTGGTATTTGGCAGTCACACAATATTTAGTAATTGGAATAACCTAGCAATTTCTCTCATCTACCACCAGTTCATTAAATATAAATATTTACCTGCTTTTAAAATAAAGCAGAAGATCCTGAAGATGATAGAAGTGTTAAGTTCCACAATGCATGTAGATGAATTTGTATCTTGCCAAACTTAGAACTTTCTCAAAGGGCATTAAAAGCTAAGTGAGCTAAGTGAGCTTATTTGGATTAGATCATTGTCATGAAGACTATTGAATGAAAAGGAAAATCTCCATTTATATCCCTAAATGATATAGCTGAAATGGATTAAAACCAAAAATGGGTGTTGAATATAAATTCAGATTAAAAATAAATAAATCTCAATATAACTTTTCTAAACCAATAGGGAAAGAGTTTCAGTAATGTATACTTGTAGGGGGAACTACAGTATTTGTGAAATAGCTGTTGTTTCCCAACAATTCTTATATTAAATTTATTTACTAAATTTGTATTCTGATTGGTTTGAATTTGTTTTTGGTTCCTGCCAGTGAAAATGGAAGGCTGGTTATCTGCATCAATCTTTTAGCTTTCTGAATAAACTAGAAACCTGTTTCAGAGAGTTGGGTGATCTTTTGAAACAGTAGGGATCTGTGGAGGAAAGATGTTTGCAAAATATTTCTATACATGTTGGGGAATGTTTCAGTAGTGGGTTCCTACAGGTTCTCTCTGGTTCTTAGAACCGGTAGTAACAGGGGCGGGAGGCTCCGCCCACCCGCTCGGATGTCATCACGGATACTCTGCGCATGCGCAGAAGCACCGTGCGTGAGTGAAGCGAGCACACACACGCTCTCCTGTTGCAAGCCGGTAGCGAAGGGAAGTAGAACCCACCCCTGGAATATTCCTTTGTTTGTTGGAAGTTGAGCTGAGGAGACTTTAATCGGTGTGGACCAAACCTTAGAATTCTTAGCAATGGCCTTATCCTTTATTAGTATTCTCATATCAATCATTTTTGGCCTTCAACAGTTAGTTCTGAAACATAGAAAACCTCCATGCATTAAATAAAATATTACTGACTATTCATTGTTTTGCACATTGTTCTTGGTGGCTTTGTGTAGGGGTTGGGGTTTTTTTAGTTCAATTCTGAATTTGTAAAATTCTCCCAAATAGATTGTGTAAAATGTTTATGAATAATTAAGTGACTGACTCAAATAGTAGCTGAATGGGACATTTTGGGGCTATAACTTGGAGTCTAACCTATAATAAACTTTAAGAAGAAGAAAAAACCTGTATCCCAAAAGACAACTGCACACCCTTTTTGTATTGAAAGGAAGATTCACAGGCATGTCTGTCCATTCCTCAGAAATTAAGTTCAATTTAAGAGTATCTTTTACATTTTAATTAAATTATTATTTCTCTGACTTCAAGCCAATAGCGGTTTTTAAATTAAATTTATTGAACAATCATTTGTTTTTTACTTGTGATTATTTTATTCAAATTTGATGCACATTCAGAATGAAATATATTTTGCAGTAAAAGCTAATTTTGACAGAAAGATAGTAAATAGCATCCCCTACTGTTATGAAACTGTTTCACATTGTTTTTTAAAGTTTATAATCTAAAATATTTTATGGTAAATTTAAATCATAATACAAGTCCCCCAGCTTCACAAATTTTGTAAAAAATATCCAAATAGATGTATCATTTTACCAGACAACTTAAAAGTTGCTATTTTGAAATAAGAATCATTCTATAATTTTGTCCCTGACAAAAATACAATAGTGAAACTGATGAATTATTTCCTGTCATGACTCATTTTTTAAAAGAAATCTATACATTTCAGTCACCCAATTTTAATCGTACTCAATAGCCAGAAAGATTTACGAGCAGAGAGAAAGGGAAGAGTCAAAGGACTTGCTCAGGAGAATGAGTATATTAGAATTTACCACCAAATTTGATTCCATGTAATTTAAACTTAATTAAGAATATGGATTTCTTAATGTTGCTATTACCACAGAGATCTCATATTTTCTTTCCCTGTTCGCTTCTTTGTTTTTCATAATAATTTTTCATAGTAATAAGGTGGTGCAGAGACAAGCCAAAGAGTTTTCTTTCTGGCGTCTCTCCCCACAGTTAATTGATTTAATGTACATAGTAGATACTTCTCAGTGAACTACTAGCTTATGTGTGAAGACAATGATAGCTGAGGTGGGCAATGAACTGGCTCACAATAAAGCATCTTCATATATTAGTGCAAGTCCACCTGTTTACTGTTAAATACCAGAAATTATAACATTTGCTGCACAGAATAAACATGCCTATTTCTATGATAAACTACTTTAATATTTATTTAAAATAAAAGAGATCCCTGTGCAGGTATTAGGAACTAAATATGATGATTTCAGAAGCTAAGGATAAATAGTAAAAAGAATAAATAAACAAGGCAGGAAGACCCTCTAGTAGCAAAATAGAGAGTGAAAAAGAATAAAAAATGAAGGGGAGAGGAGAGGAGAAGGGAAGGGAAGGGAAGAGAAGAATTCCATACAAATTCAGGGGCAGAGAGATGATGATGTATTTTTACAGAAAAGAAGACTATTAAATAAATTCTTTATGATCAGATCACCAAGAAGCAGCTACTTTGATTGAAAAGTCAGCCCAAATCCATGTATTGTGGTTGCAACTATGTTAGAACATTGAGTTTTTCTTCCCAAAACAGAATTTTGCTATAGACACTGTTAACTGTGCTATGGGACCCTCTATTGGATGATAACATGAGGTGCAATGTTACATGCCAAAAGAACTGAAGAAATGGAACTACAATTCAGCAATTCCCACATTATTCTGCTCGTAATATTCTTTTTACACTAAGTAGGATAATAATAGATTATGTCATTCTAGTCTGTTATATGTATTTATTCCACAAGCAAACTTACCTTCTCATTCTTTCTGCTCACATACATATACATGCACAGTATAAATGTGAAATTTCCATCCTACTACTTTTATATAAAGTACAGTATTTTATTCTAAAGCATATTTTAAGCCCTGCACAACTAAGATTGGCTCCTGATAAGTTAGCAAAAGTAAAAGCTAAGAGTCTTTTACACATAGTCTTTCATTAGGTTTAATCTACATTAATTATTAGGGGCTGGGTGTGGCCCAGAGGCTAGAATGCTGTATCTCAGGCTAATTCTGCTGACTGTCGATTGCCAGCATTTCGGCAGTTCAACAAATGCTAGGTAACAAATACTCAGGTAACAGAAGAAAATGGCACCCCAATCACTAAACTGGCCTTTTTGAGTATTACTATTTTATCACTTTCATTTTATTAAATGTGGAGACTGCCTCCAAATGACACTGAGTGGATTAGCATTAGCAACAAGCCAGGTAGGTACATTTTAACTATAATCCAGTCATTCTGTGTACACAAAACATAATAATTATCCATCAGTCTTTTTCCTAAGGCTATAATGGGAAATATCATTTATGTTTTTCAATACATGCATAAAATTTCAGCTTCATCTTGCAAATTACAATGCACAACATAACATTCTACTATTGTTTAACTTTTTAGTAAAATATAAATAACTAATGTGAAAATTTGGAAGATGTCAAATACTTTCTATTATATTGCAAAAATAGTATTTATCATTGATTATTAAAGTAGTAGGTTGTACATGGAGATAAACTAATAATCTACATTTTCTAAAATATGAATAAACACAGATTTCATTCACCTGTTTAAAAAAAACAAATATATAATTTGGATGGTGTTAGCATCATGCAGTTGCTAAGTGCAATTGTACTATCCAGCTGTAGGATAGATTCAATTAAACTTTACAGACGAAAAAATGGAGAACCTCCTCATTCCATTCAAGCAACCTTCTGATGCCCTTGAAGTCTTGCTACAAATTGAAGTGCCTGTCATATCAGCTTGAATTATTTTTAATCCTTAGTCTTGTAATAAATGGTTTATTATATTGATTAAGAATTGAATAGATTGTGGAAGGGCCATGCCTAAGGATATATTTTACTTTTGTTTCATATCACAATAACAATCTAAATAGATCAGAACTTGCCCTTAAATTTTGTCACTGGTTCAGACGGGTGAAATCTACTTACCTTCCCTATCGGTTCGGAAGTGCTTGCTTTGCTTGTGCACGCCATTGTCACACCCAATTTTTTACCCTCTGATCATGCACAGAATGCGCAGAGGATTAAAAACTAGGAAGTAACAATGTCTAAGCGGGTGGATGGAGCCTAGTGCTGCCACCGCTACTGGTTCACTAACCCACGTGCCACCGCCACGACCAGCATGTGCGAACCGGATAGAACCAGCAGGATTTCACCACTGGGTTCAGACTACACTATGCTAAAATATGTAAAGTTTCTTTTCTTCTGAAAGAAACTAATTAATGGACCTGATTTTCTCTGGAACTAATGATAAGGATACATCTCTTTTCAGGGTGAAAATTCTCAATTTTGTATTTATCATTAGTATGTTAAAATGCATTATATCTTCATCATCATCGTTGTTGCATCATCAATGTTTAGACCAGAGAGATCGATAAAATAAATTAAAAAGGTGTATTTAGACTTAAGAAAGCTAATAAAAATGCAATGCAAAGATATTTCATTCCTTGTAGCCAGCCACAAAGGATCTATTTTAAATGCTTTTTTTTCTCTTTAAAACCAGTAAACAGAAAGAGAATGGAAAAAGGAGAAGGTTGCAGCTTCTTATGTCCTGATTACTAAGAAAACTCCTATCCTGAAAAAGTGCCCAATACAAATAATTATTTGTTCTGAAATTGTTCATGAGCCTTAAAACATACTTATCTCTCACAATGTCAAAAAAATAAATCCCCAGCACTTAAGAAAAACCAAGGTACAGTTTGTTCTCAAAACCATGTTGATCCACATCTTCACAAGTAAACTTCTGTGTTTTAATAATAAGTTCAACAGAAACATAACAACGACCATCTCCTGTTACTCTGTTTCATTAGCACTTTCTCAACTTTTTATTTTAGACTACTAGGAATACAGTATAAGAGGAAAGCAGGACAATGAAGCTCCATTAGGTTATTCAGAGCAGATGACATTATCAGAAAAACCCATTATTCAGGCAAGTAAATAATGAAATGTCTGGGTTTTGCTACTGTTTCAGACAAGTTTGCATAATCAATTAAATACTCAATTATAAGTGAGATACTTTCCATTCTTGATGGGGGGGAAATCTGAACTCCTAATTTTTGATGAATTCTTTCTATTTTTCTAGCAATTCAAAGAGTTCTAATTCAAACATATCTCTGCAAGAGATATTGGCCTTTCTAATTAAAATTAAAATGTTGCATTTAAGCTGTCTCGAATAATCACCAATGTATTTAATGAATTTACCTCCAAGAAATTATGTATAGGATTAGTTTAAGATTACAATTGTCCCTTCAAATTTTATTAGTACATCTTTGTTCTCAAAACAATAAATTACAATAAACCATTTACAATTACAATAAACCATTGAGAAAATAATTAGTCCTTTGATTATAAATAATTGCAAAGCAGAATGTATGGTAAATATAACCATTTATTCTCCCTACACACAGAGCTATGAATCTATTGAAATCAGATTCAGCTTCTCCCTACATCAGTTTGAAATAGCTTTTCTTCTTGTTAGCCTCTGTGTGGAAAAAGGATTGAATTTCAGTTCAGGTGAGAAGCTGCCAGGGAAGAAAAGATTAAATCAACTTTCCTTGCCTGCAATTAGTCTGATCTATATCTGTGGTCTTATTTTGGAGTAAATAAAAATTGTTGGGGAGCTTCACGCTAGCTAATTAACATCACGTGACTCTCAGACATGCTTATCTTTTCAAATCTACAGTGAAAATTTTGGACTTTAATTTTCATTCCCACGCTACAATACACATATCATTTTTCAGTGTATCCAGACTTAGGAAAAGGAAAACAAAATCTGTATTTCTCCCATCAGTAAATATCTATCTCATATATAGAATTGTTATGGTTATGGTTTGGTCTGATCTCATCTGCTTCAAACAAGAAGGGATACAGTCTTGTGCATAGCCACAATTCCTGCAACTTTCAGAATCCATGAAAATTTATGGTACAACATTGTGAATTGCTGAGATTGCTGGGTCATACAACATACACTATGACCGTGATGGCATGCATCCCACTATATCTGCGGGCACACGAGCTGCTGCCCTAGTTCAGCTCCAGCGTGCCGGCCAGCTGATTTTAGGCTGGCCTGCCCACGCCGTCCCTCCCAGGAGTCTTCAGGCAGTCTGTTTTCGATGCCAGGTAAGTTCAGGGCTCACATGGAGTTTCTGGGAGGGTGTTTTGGCCCCAGGAGGGCCTCCTGTGGGTTGGGTGAGGCCATTTTCGCCCTCCCCAGGCTGCAGGAAAGCTTCTGGAGCTTGGAAAGGGTGAAAACGGGCCTGCTGGGCCACCAGACGTTGGGAAATGAGTCATTTCTCGCCTTCAGAGAGCCTCCGGGGGGGGGAGGCTGTTTTCGCCCTCCCCAAGCCCAAAAAAAGCCTCTGGAGCCTGGGGAGGGTAAAAAAAGGCCTACTGGGCCCACCAGAACTTGGGAAATGGGTAGTTTCTGGTCTCCGGAGGCTTCAAGGAGGCCTAGTGGGCCCAAAACGGGACACGGGGGAGCAGGCGCGCATGCACGGGGGTGTGCGGGAGTTGCGCATGCATGCACGGGGCAGCGGGGTGCAGGGGGATATTGAATTATTGATGTGGGCACACACGCATGTGACCACCCCCTGCGGTGTGCTTTTGGCACATGACAGCAAAAAGGTTAGCCATCACTGCGCTATGATGATTATAGACTTTTTTTTCCTGTAAAAAATCCTATTACTGTTGGTAAATTATAAACAGACTGTTACATACAGACTGCTCAAAAGAAATACAGGTAGTTCTTGACTTACAACAGTTCATTTAGTGACATTTCAAAATTACAATGATGCTGAAAAAAGTGAATTATGACGTTTTTCACACAAGAATGGCAGCATCCTCATAGTCATGTGACCAAAAGTTCAGATGCTTGGCAACCGGTTCATATTTATGCCGGTTGCAGCATCCCAAGCTCATCTGATTATTTTTGCAACCTTCTGCCAAGCAAAGTCTAATTAGATAACACCAGCAATATGTACAGTAGAAGGCAACACTTAACCTATCTTGGTCTAATATAAAATGTGAGATATTTTAAGGTGGGATACAGCAGGGGTGAGAGGCTATCAAGAATAACAGGATAGACTATAAGAGTGATTGAGAAGAAAAGAATTGTGGCAGTAGGCCATAGCAAAGTACTTTCATATTCTTACCAAGATGGGTTATCGGAAATCACACTGAAGCAATTCCTTGAAATGTATTATGACAATATAAGGAATGAGACATTAAGTATCTAGATGTGATGTGGCAGTTATCAAGAAAAAAGACAATTTATTTAAATTCAGACATACAAATGGTTTAGTGAAGTTTGAAGGCATAGCATCAAAAATGTGCTGTATGTTCAAAGTATTCCTGCTGTAATAAAATGTATCTCATTGTGTCCCTAACATAATTATTGAATGGAACACAAATTGCCCCATGTACTAGCCTAGCAAAAGTATAGGTCACTCAGTTGACATTCCTTAAAAATTTGTCAAAGTCCTATTCTGACACAAATTCAGTACCTCAGTTGAAACAGGAGGTCATGACAGGACAGCCAGGTAGTAGCTAGGTGAATCTGAGTTATTGCTGAATCATCTACATCCGTGATGGTGAACCTATGGCACGGGTGCCACAGGTGGCATGCAGAGCCATATGGGTGGGCACCCGAGTGTTGCCCCAACTCAGTTGCAGCATGCATGCACATACTGGCCAGCTAATTTTCGGGCCTTCCGGGCCCACCAGAAGTTGGGAAACAAGCTGTCTCCAGCCTCCGGATGGCTTACTGGTGAATGGGGAAGGCCGTTTTTGCCCTTCCCAGGATCCTAGAAAGCCTCTGGACCCTG
>JANHFK010000365.1:163854-177747 GCA_036250565.1 Sibynophis collaris
TGGATGTTGCTGAAAATATGAGAGCAAAGATTTATTGTCTAATATGTAAATTAGGTAAGGACCGTGAGCTTTTTTCCAACAAATTGCTTTTCCATGTATTATTGATATGAAGAAAAATAACAGAAAAAACACACGGCAACTTAAAAAAAACAACAACCCAGAATTATAAGAATTATAATTGAGTTGCGATTACAAAATGTTAGTAATAAAATTGTCAGCAATTGGTCTTGAAGATGCTTATGTACTGTATATTTATTATGTAAAAGAAAATTCTGCAAGTACAGGTAGTTGTCAGTTAACAATAGTAATTGGAACTGGAGTTTCCATTGCTAAATGATGTACGGTGTGTCAAGTACGGATGTGCAAGTATGGTGTCATCTGACTGCATTACTTAGTGACAACAATCCCTATTCCAATGTTATCTGAATTCCACCAGTCATTGGGCAAAGTTCCATCCCAACCTATGCCATTCCCATCTGGGCATGTGGGGAGAGTTAAAACACCTTATCGTTGTAAGAACAGGTGGTCTGCTCAGCACCTGAGTTATGATCACATGACTGTGCAGGTGCTGCAACAGCATAACTTTAGGGACTAGACTTTAAGTATCAGTCATCTAGTATTGCTTGGTGGGAATAACTTCATTTTGCTAATGTGTGCATTCTACACAGGTATTAGACAATGTTAATCCTTTAAAAATAATGTTGCTTTAAAAATAACAATTGATACATTACTTTAGGTTTTGAAAACTTGCCTGGGCTCTGTGCAAGGGATTTTGTTACACTTGCTATTATACGCAGGTACCTAGACTTCAAAGTAAGTACCATAACTAGTCATTTATTGTTTCATTGGTGCAGTTATATATTTATTTCCTAATTTTACTATTCCCAAAACTATTTTAACTTTAAAAAATTAACTTAGTATTTGCTTCCTACATTTATTAATATACAGAAATTTTCTCAGTGAATTAACACCTGACCTATATTGTTTGAAAGTAGGAAAAAACTAGAAGATATTTTAATCAGGTTTTTTTACAAATATTTCTAATTCTTTATATTAGATAACTGAATCTGCTAGTTTCATATTTGATATTATGGTTTTTCAGGTGACCTGTAACAAAAAAATTTAAAAAGCAAATGTAGGTTAAGAGTGAATAGTTGATGCAAACTAAAAATCTAGTTAACCTGCTGAGATTTGAACAATTAAAGGAACGGCCTACTTCATTGCATCTGCCAGTGCAGAACAAGGAAGCAACATTGTTTTATTCCTCTTTCATACCATAGTCTTAACAGCTTCTTGAGTTACAGTGGCACACATGTTTTTAAAGAACTGCTGAGTTTTTCTTTCCAAAATTTTTTGAAAATTATTTTTTGACAAATTTGTCCAATACTACTTGGATAGTGAATAGTTTATTGAGGTGGAATGGGAAATTAATACGATATTGATAGTATTTTAAAATATCTTATTTGTTTATAATATATAAAGGTTGGTGAGATCTGGGATGAAGTATGTGCAGAACTTAAAAAAGAAAAATTTAGACCTGTGACACCTGACCAGGAAGCATTACAGCTTATTACTGAAGCCCTTGAAAATGTTGGAAAGATTGTAGTCTCTCTCCAAACTGAGATGCTAGAAAGCCAGCAGTTTCAGGAACTTCAGGAGGAGGAAAAATGTTATGGGACGGTAAGCTCATGCCACAATAATTTATTTAGAAATAACTACTATGGCTAGTTAGAATGTTACCTCTTTAATGCTGTGACATTTTTGTGAGACATATATATAATATACTATATGAACTTTAGGATAGAGAACATTTGCAGATATATAATGACTTGAACATTACCCTTACTATAGCTTACTATAAGCTAAGATTTTCTTTAAATGCTTCAGAATTAAGAATGTCCTTCTCCTGTTTTCATTCTAGATTCATTCTCTCCATAAACAAAAGGATATAGTCAATAAATCTTGGGAAAACTTCTTAGCTCGGACATCAAACTACGAGGCTTTGAAGGTAAGAAAGTATTCAGTAAACTTTACAATTTATGACAATATATTTCAAATTTATATTTCTCTAAATAACTGAATTAATAGTTTACTAGTGAAGCAGTTACACTATTAATTGTTATTTATACTTTAAAAATAGATTGAATATTAAGAATATGAAAAAGTATGTTAAGAATAGGCAGTGAATAAATAAGCATATTGAGAATAAATTACTTACCTAAAATATGGGCATAAGAATTATTTTGAGTTTTATTATAGTTGTTGACAATGTGTGGTTATTTTATGTAGGATGCTTTACATGTAGCATAACTATTTACATAATCACATCACTTTGGTTCAGGATTGATACTTAGAAAAGTATGGTTTGATATGTTCTCCTATGCATCATTCTGACATTAAATTTCTCATTTACAAGACTAATTTATCTATGAACTTAAATGTTTCATTTTTTTTTGCTAGAAAGCAAAAAGACTTCGAGAAAAATCTATAGATAACTCTAGACCAAAGATAAAACACTACAATGCAACTTTCCATCCAACTGACATTAAAGGCCTAAATACAACTGTAAGTAAAATTCTTAATTGTTCATTTCTAATCCGAATTAAAGCAATTAATCTTTTACTTTATTATTTATTTGCATCCCACTTTTATTATTTTTACAAATAATTCAAGACAGTGAACATATTTAACACACTTCCTCCTATTTTCTCTATCACAATAACCCTATGAGGTGAGTGGGGCTAAGAGAGAGTGACTGGCCCATCCATCTGGCTTTCATGGCTAAGGCAAAACTTTGAACTCATGGTCTCCCATTTTCTGTCTTTGTGCGTTAATCACTAGACCAAACTGATTCAATCGAATATTTAAGATATAAATCACTGTATAAACAGTTTGTATTACATTACCATAAAGCAGGATATTCTGTAAATATAATATACAAACTTACACTGAAATGATTTTTTTTAGATATATCATAAATGTGCCAAAATATTAACTGTATTCTATTATACTCATGGCCCTATGGATATTTAAGGGAAGCGTATTTTCATTTTATCAATGACCTTTTTGAAACATAGTAGTATGTATTCTCAGATTCTCAGTCAAATCAGGTCATGGTTGAAGAACAGAGCTGAAGAAGCTTCTTAGATGAGAAGTGAAACGTTTTCAAAGAAAAACCAGAAAGTCCAGTTGCCTCTTGAAAAAAGCACATTTGGGACAACCATCACAATGGTGGATTCCTACCAGTTCACTCCGGATCTTGCGAACCGGTAGTAACAGTGGCGGGAGGCTCCGCCCACCTGCCTGGACATCATCATGGATGCTTTGTGCATGCACAGAAGTACCACGCGTGAGCGAAGCAAGCACACGCACACATGTGCTCCCATTGCGAACCGGTAGTGAAGGTAAGTGGAACCCACCCCTGAACCATGACCTGGATGACTGAGAATCTCCATAGAAACTCAGCTTACTGTTCGTTTTTTTCTTATAAATAGCAAAATATTAATTCCCTGACTAAAAATAATTCTTCTATTAGATTAACCCCACTGCTGCCTTTATGAAAAGTAATTATGGAAGTGAAACTTTGAAAGCAATTGCAATATAACATAGACCAATTTTTAAAAGATATTGCAATATAAATTACTTCGCTGAGAACATTGTAATAGTGATACAAGTAAATATTTCTGGCAAGTTTGATTTCAATCATCATTCCATCCATGACTGAATCAGTGGGCTGCATTTTGAACAACAGAACTATTCTTTGAGTTGTGTTCAGATATAGATCTCTAATACTCTACCCTCTAAAGAATATAATCCCTTGTCTGACTTGTTTTGGATTCCTCTACCCCACCCACACCATTTCCATGACTTTATTTCTCTATTTTCTTCAATCACAATGTCAATAAACCAACTCTAGGGCTAATATAATTCCTCCCCCATTCTGTGGAACTTGCAGCTTCTCTCAGAATACCCACACAACCCATGACAATATTTTCATTTGCCTTTACTGACATAGGAGTCCAGATACTGAAAAGAGGAAAAAGTAGAGATTTTCAGCTGCAGTAATTTAATTTAATTTATTACATTTATAGATCGCCCTTCTCCTTTGCAGGACTCAGGGCGGTTTACAATCAATTCTTAAAAAACATATAATACAAAATATAAAAAAGATTCATCAAAAATTATTTTCCTCTTTTGAAGCATGCAGCTTGTTAATTGAATCAACTGACTGATGAATCAGCTGAGTATCTTAATTAAAAGTACCACTGCAAT
This sequence comes from Sibynophis collaris, assembly GCA_036250565.1. Classification (NCBI taxonomy): domain Eukaryota; kingdom Metazoa; phylum Chordata; class Lepidosauria; order Squamata; family Sibynophiidae; genus Sibynophis; species Sibynophis collaris. Next base: position 168,127 of record JANHFK010000365.1, read on the forward strand.
ACAGAAAGTCCTACTCTTTACAACAGTTCATTTGCATTAAAAAAGTGACTTATGACCGTTTTTCACACTTATGATTGTTGCAGCATCCCCATGGTCATGCGATCAAAATTCAGATACCTGGGAACCGACTCATATTTATGACGGTCATGTAATTTACCTTTTGTACTTTTCTAATAAGCAAAGTCAATGGAGAAGCTAGATACACTTCACTGTGTTACTAACTCAATTAACAAATGTCTCATTTAGAAACAGAAATCTGGGGCTCAATTGTGGTTGTAAGTCTAGGACATGGGTGTTAAACTCGCTGTGTCACGGTGCCATCACGTGACATATCACGTTTTATCCTTTATGGAGCTAGGGTGGGTGTGGCCTGCGCATAACGCATCCAGCCCATGGGCTGCTAGTTTGACACCCCTGTTCTAGGACTACTTGTATGAACTTCTTGTAGTGGAACTACTGTGTTATATTTGATCCCAACACATTCTCAACTAAACATTAAACAAATACATTAAGAAACAGTATATTCACATTTGTTTTAAAGAAAGCCTGGATTTATACATACAATTCTGTTAAGCTTTGAAATATGAAATCAGGGAATATGACCCGAATGTATGGGTATTCTACAATTACATTATCTAGCTTTCCTGATTACAGTATAACCATTTTATAAATGAATAATCTATATTGCTTTGGCAGTTTTCTATCTACTGACTTTACTGTACACACATAACTGAGCAGCATATATTGTTATTTTATCTTCCCCTAGGTTTGCATGCTTAACCCAGTTGTCATTCCACATGCCTCAGGTGCAGTCCATGGTCAAGAGTGCTTTTTATCAGCTTTACCTGATACTCCAGCTGCATTCTTTCCTAGATAATGACCTAAACCTGCCATATGCTACTGGTTACCTCCAGGTTTGATTTCTGTAATGAACCCTACACAGGACTGCTGTGTGCGTCAATCAAAAACTTCAACTGGTACACAAAATTGCAGCCAGATTGGTCTCCACTGCATTATGCAGAGGCCATATTATACTTTAATTAAATTGATTTGGTCAAAGACCAAAATATCAAATGCAATGCAGTCAGAAAAAAACGAAGTGGGGGGTGGGGGAAGAGATACCAGGAAATTATTTGAATTCCAGTCCTATTCAGGCAGAAACAAATCACCCATCAGACATAGCCAATATTAAAACCAAAACTTTCTCATTGCTGTCATAATCAGACAAATTTGGCAACCCTCTTGGACGTTTTTGTTATGCTAACAAAAACAGAGCATTCTCATCAGCCAAGCCACAATTAGGAAGTTAAAAGGGAGGCTAATAATTCAGAGCACCAAAACTGATTAAAAGGACAAGCCAGAGGACAAAGTGAAATTATCCTGATTGCACTGTTTGAACAAGGGTTTAGGTAATTTAACGTATTGTTGCACATTCCCTCCAAGGCTACTGTCAACAAGGTAATGGATTTGGCTAATGAAAATCTCTTCTGTGCAGGACAGAAACGATATTAGGTAAGAAAAATTAGCACAAAGCCCACCTGTAATGGAAGACCTTGGAAACCAGGAGAAGAGATGCTGCCTAGGAAAACCATCAGACAAGAGAGGCAAGAAAAAAAAAACCCTCCAAGGATCAGAGACACACATTTAGGAAGCACCTGCAGTAATGGATCAAGCAATGAAAAATGGTGGTGGAAAGTTTATACTTTCAGACTTCCAAGATTCTGTTAATGTAGCCTTACAATAAAATAGAATTACAGGAAATCCTTGACTTACGACCACAATAGAGCCCAAAATTTATCTTACTAACGAGACAGTTGTTAAGTGAATTTTGCTCCATTTTATAACCTTTCTTGCTACTAGTTGTTAAATGTTAAATGAATCTCTGCAGTAACACAATTGTTACTGGGGGGGGGGGGCTGTTCCCCAATGACTTTGTCACAAAAGGTGATCAAACAATCCCAGGACACTGCAACAGTCATTAATATGAGTCACTTGCCAAGCATCCAAATTTTGATTATGTGACTTTAGGGATGTTGCAACGGTCATAAGTGTGACAAACAGTCATAAGTCACTTTTTTCAGTGGTGTCGGTCACTAAATGAACTGTTGTAAATTGAGGACTACCTGTACAACTTCAGAACTATATGCAATTCAATTAGCCTTGTGTTCTGTCTGATTTACCTCGGACGGCTGATCCCACCATTGCAGTAATTGGAACTTTGCTCTATTTCTACGCAGAACTCAGGTCAAGAATTCACTTCAAACTTTAATCTCTAGGTCCTGATATTATCAAGAGTTGGACTGACAGGCCGGAACAATTCAGAATTCAGGCTTTGCTTTCCTTCCAAGAAGAAATATACTTTCTAGAATCCAATTGTTCCAAGTAAAGAAGCATATTGGGTATATAACAAGGTAACTGCAACATAACACGTGTATGAACCCCGGCTGCTACCAAGACATTTTTTTCCTATAAACACGAAGCTGAGCTCCGTAAAAAAGAAGATTCAGTATCTTAGTCCTGAATTATTTAAGTGCAGCAGGGAGAAAATTACTACTACTGCAGTTATGTTAATAGGAGTCAGTGTGCTCAAGTTTCTTTTGTGTGCTTCTTAGAGTGGATGATTGAAAGAAAACCCCTAGATATTTAATGTCCCTCTCTTGTTCAATAGGAGTACTATCTATTTTTCTTTTTTGTAAGTTTTCTGCAGAGTTTGTGTAACTCTGCAAATCAGGGTGGATTTGATTTAAATCAACTTGATTTCAATCATATTTTTTAAAGAGCCACTATCATCTCTGTCTCTCAGTGGCTCCTCCTCTGATCCGCTCTTGACTCACCGACAGTCCCATTCACTTTAATGGGATGGCTGGTGCTGTGGCAGTGACACAACACCATGAGGGATGTGGCGGGCAGCAGGTGAGTAGATGCCCGCTAACAGGCGCTGCCATGATGGATCTGAAATGACATGTGCTCTTTAAGTGTAAGGACTCATTCTTGCTGGCAATTACAATCTTTAATATTATTATTTGCAGGAAAATGAAGGTTTCCTATTTAGCTTGCAGAGCTTGGATTCATTGAATAAATTTACCAAAAATGTAAATATTGCAGAATATATAGCCTCATGCTACATGACTAAGCTCCATTTCACACTGAATAAACTAAATTATTAATGTACCTTAAATAGAATTTTTAGATGGATTTTTTACTCCAAAAGCATTTTATTAAAATAAATTTGGTAAAAATAAAAAAAATCTGATTTAAATTTTAAAAATCTGATTTAAATTTTAAAAATCCGATTTTTTTATTTTAAAAAAAATCATCCATTTTTATCCACCCTGCTGCAGATGCAGTTTTTTAATCACATAAGATGTCTGAGATAGATTTAAGCCATGCAACTATGGCCCAGACACTCAACCTAACTCGCCTCGCAGGATTGTTGTTACAGGGAAGTTGGAGAAGAATGAGTATTTTGCTAATAAAAATCTCACCACTTTGAGTTGCTTATAAATAAATAGAGGTGGGATTAAAAAATATCTAATAAATAAAAACAAATAAATATATACAAGCTTGCTATCATCTTCCAGAAATTCCAGAATATTCTTATAGATAGTAATACTTGTTTGATTTATGGTGTGAAGGCCAAAGAGAAAGAAAGTTGTTTATTATACCAAGTTTTAAATCTTTATACTTTCATGCCAATTTGTTCAGGGAAAGAATAAATAAAATTATTTTTATAGCCTTAAAATGTTTGTTCTAGAACAGGGGTGTCAAACTCAAGGCCAAGGGGCTGCATCTGGCCCGCGGGCTGCTTAGATCTGGCCCACAGGGCCACCCTGGAAACAGCAAAGGACCAGCCCCTGGTGCCTCTGACAATGAAAATGGAACTCGGCTGTTTTTGCTGGCAGAGGGTTGCGGAAGGCCGTCGCAGTTGAAAACAGTGCTCGAGACCCCATTTTCTCTGGCAGAGCAGGCCACCACAGGAGCCACTACAGGAGCTCCCGACATGAATGATGTTGAGCTGCTAACGTCCACCTGACACCTTGAGGTCAAACACAACCAATGCGGCCCTCAATGAAATCAAGTTTGACACCCCTATTCTAGGCTATCTCGGAGAAGACTTCTTCCTACAGAATCTCACTGCTGATAAAGATCATCAAAGGAGATCCATATCCAATGATATTTGGCCAATGTCACCGCCACCCAGTGCGAAACTTTCTCTTTAACTTTGCTCAACTTCCCAATATGGGTCGTTAACTGATTTAAGAGGTCTTTAAAACACATCTCTTTGAAACCGACTCATAAACATTAGCTGTTCATTTTGAAATGCTAATCCTCTTGTCAAACTGATACTTTATTAATCATTAGAATATTTGAATGTTTACATGCGTTGTTTAAGAACATATTAACCATTCCCCCCCCACTACTACTGCAGAAACCAAATCATATTTATTTATATCCCATCTTTATTATTTTTACGTATAACTCAGAGGCGAAGATATCCCACACACCTCCAATTTCCCCCACAACAACAACCCTCTGGGGTGGGTTGACCTGAAAGTGTGTGACTGGCTCAAAGTCGCCCAGCTGGCTTTCATGGCTGGGCAGAACTAGAACTCACGGTTTCCCAGTTTCTAGGTTGGTGCCTTAATCACTAAGATCAAACTGGCTGTCATATATCATATGTGTGTTACTCCCAACCTTGGCAACTTTAATATGTATGGACTTCAACTGCCAGAATTCCCAGATAGCTTTAACCAATGAAGATCATGATTGCTAGTTGCTTCATTAAAAAAATCTTCAAAGAAAAGTCTTCAAAGAAAAAACCAAAAAGTCCAGTTGCCTCTTGAAAAAGCACCTTTGGGACAACCATGACCTGGATGACTGAGAATCTCTACAGACATTCATTAAAATGTATGATTTATATCACAGATCTTTACGTTTTAGATAGGACACACCTGAACTTTCAAAAGCATCCTTTGCATTCACATCCAGTGGCTACAAACAATTAGGTCTTCCAGGCACAAAATGTCTCTTTGTGAAAAGGAAAACTAGATATGTTTCTATTATTGCAATTAATCCCACTAGATGCTTCAACATCTCTCAGCTTTTCTTTGTTTTTCCCAATTAAATGGGTCATATTGTTGGCCCAAACATCCAGTCATCATTCTCACATTCTTGTAAGTAAATACAGCAGGCTTGCTTCCTTTTTCTAACTTAACTGATTCTTAATTAAAGTCAGGTTGGGATGAAATGTTGATGGGTGCCAAAGAACACTGTGCTTGCAGAGATTACATTGACAGTGCCAATTTAGACACATTGGAAATAGTTTGATTAGCATATTTATATAGAGACATTTGAAATTGATTATGATTTAGGAGCTCAGAGCAAAATACTCAACATCTCCTCCTATTCCTCTCAATGACTATCATGAGAGAAATTATCTTCTTCCAGAAGATAATCCAAAAAATCCAAAAAAAGGAAGAAGTCCTAAAGAAGCAGAGAGGTGTTGTGGTTATAAAGGTTACTTGATCCAAATCATATTCAAAATACATACACTAAACACACACACACACACACAAATTGAAAAGAAGGGCAATGTGTTGAATGAATTCTGGAATTCAAACACATTAAAAAGTCCACATGAACCATTTTAATATAACTTTTCATTCTCATAAAATAACCTAAAGATTTCTGTTTTCAAATACTAGTATGACCAGTATTGAGGCACACATCCAGCAGGTATAAATACATTTTTATTTCTATCCCACCTTTACTATTTTTATAAATAACTCAAGGCAACAAACATACCTAATACTTCGTCCTTTTCCTATTTGCCCCCTAACAACAACCCTGTGTAGTGAGTTGGGCTCAGAGAGGGTAGCTGGCCTAAAGTCACCCAGTTGATTTTCATGCTTACAGTGAGACTAGAATTCATGGTTTTTAGTCTAGTACCTTAAACACTAGACCCAAATTCATGTAAAGTGTACTATGACTTTGAAAAGTGTAATATGACTTTGAAAAGTTAGCTGCAACCATACGTTTTATGTAATGAATGTCATCCATGGTGCTGAATATACCTCTCTCCAAAAGTACTAGAATCAAAATTAAGTTTGACATGTGCAATATATGCATAAAAGGTGGGACATAGATATTTTAAATAATCCACCCACTCATTTATCTTGAGGGAGATCTATACATTTCAGTCAATATATTCATTCATACGGCATACTGAGAATGAGAATACAGGGACGCCATTTAGCAATAGCCAGATTACAGATAACAAGAAAGGTCAGCCTTCTGTTAATAAAAAAAAAAAAACCATAAGGAACTCACAGTCAGTAATTAGAAATGGTTTTTTGGCAGACTCCTAGAATGGATTTTCTTTTTTCCTATTCCTGCATGGTCCTCTGTTTGACTTTCAGCTCTGACAAGTTTAAACTGATTGGGATAAATCCAGTTCTACATGCTATCTATTAAAAGTCTTAAATCTAATACTATAGGCAGAATGCACAATGGCCTGGAAACCTTTATTACCAATTTTACTTATATTTTAAGCAATGTGTTGCATCCCGACAAGTTTGCTGTTTCAATCTTGGAAACAATAGTCACCATCTGGCTTACAATTTACATCAATTTACAAAAAAGTGGGACTAGAATTCAATCTCCTGGCTTTTAGCCTTGTGCCCTAACCACTAAACCAATTCCTAGATTCACCACTATATCTATTAAAGCAAACCTTCTTGCAATTATTCAGTATATAGTAATTCAACACTAGTAAAAAGTTGAAATCAGTAATGGTTGCTTCCAAATACAGTTGCTTAAGATAGGGAACCCCTATAATCTTTTTATAACTCAAATTTAGGAAATTTTATATGCAAAAGAATATGTACCAGAAACTTGGATACAAATTCAGGAGGAGTAAATTCTAATTCCATACAAATCAAATGTTGAACATAGGGTACAATGAGAGCTACAGCTTTTTTTTAAGGGACAAAATGTGCATTTTTTAATTCTAGAAACAGTGGATCTGTAACTGAATGTCAAAAACAAATGCTTATTTTATCTTTTTTTCCTTTTTGTGGAGATAATTTTCCACTAAAGCTTCATGGAGACACCTTTTTTCTCCTTTGCCACTGATAGCTACTTGGATTTTTCTTCTTTAAAATGCATAGGATACTGTATTGTTTCCACAAATGGTTAGGTTATTCCTTGTATGAATTTCAAAAGATACATTATATAGAACATCAGAGCAGAACTACATATCTGCTTTGCTGCCTTTTCCTCCCATTCTGATGCCAGAAGGAAATTATGCCATCCTAAATCTTGCTGTATCCACATTATATCCTTACCACATGCTTGGAATGAATCCATACTGCATTGCTGTCCATAAAACTTTAATGTGCACATTTAAGGGACATGACTGTTGGTATTCTCAACTGAAATTCCAGCTCGCTAAATGTAATTCATTGTGCAAAAAGTCTCCTTGATTTGTCATGCACAATGCTTTATTTTTTCTTTCTTCTTTTGCATCACAATGTCAATTAATTGAACTGATTCCCCCCCCCCTTCTAACTAAGGGTTGATTACTCAATTATTTAAACTATCAAACAAGTGCCAGCATTTTTGCATCTCTTCCATTTGTATCCTGTATCAACTGGATCAGTGCAGTCAAGATGCAGCCACTGGGTCAGTGTTGTTGAAGAGTGTGAGAAAGAGCTTTTGTTGTGGAGTCTGATGGAAAGGTATATACTATCCTAAAAATATAGTGAGGACACAGCCTCTTAAGATGGGTTAAAAGGGAAAAATCACTTCCAGCTAGTTCCAGGTAGTTCCAAACTACCTTAAAAAAAGCATACATGAGGAGAGAGAGTCAGGTCCTAGGGCAGTGATGGCGAACCTATGGCACGTATGCCACAGGTGGCACTCGGAGCCATATTGGTGGGCACACGAGCATTGCCCCAGCTCAGCTGCAGCGCACATGCGCGTGCCGGTTGGTTGATTTTTGGGCCTTCTGGGCCCACCAGAAGTTGGGAAACAGGCTGTTTCTGGCCTCCGGAAGGCCTCTGGGGGGGTTGAGGAAGGCCATTTTTGCCCTCTCCAGGCTCCTAGAAAGCCTCTGGAGCCTGGGGAGGATGAAAAGCGGGCATACTGGGCACTCCTTGCCATCGCATGCCAAAGGCGGAAGGAGTGGGGGGGTCTTGTGCGCATGCGCGGGGTGTGTGATGCATTGAATTATGGATGTGGGCACACTTGCGCACAACGACCCCGCGCTCCCCCCGCTTTTGGCACCTGACGGCAAAAAGGTTAGCCATCACTGCTCCAGTGTATCTGGAAGACATATGATTGAAGAAAGGCTGCAAGTGGTCCTTGATTTACAACCATTCATTTAACAACAGTGCAAAGCTACCACAGCCTGGCAAAAATGACTTATAACCTGTACTTACCTGCATGATTGCAATTGGAGTTGCAACATCCTGTGGTTACGTAATTGTGATTTGCGATCCTTTTTTTGACAATTTCCAGCAAAAAAAAAGATCCATTGGGGAACCTGGATTTGATTCGCTTATTGAGCCCATGCTTTGCTTAATAACTACAGTGATTTGTTTAACAACCACCATCAAAATTATTGTAAAATTGGGTTTGACTTGACTTAAAACCGCAATGACTTACGACATTACGGGGTTGTGGTCTTAAGCTAAGGACTCCCTGTTCAGCAAATCAGAATGCCATCTTACCACCTAAATCTGGTCCCTAATTAAAATGATCTTCCTTCATCTTTATTTGACTCCATAAACCATATTGTAAAGAAGCACTTTTCTTATCTATGCCTCAGTTTCCCCCTAAAGGGAAACGGGAGGTTGTTACCATTCCTCCCACTTTTTTTTCTTTCCTCCTCAAAAGATGCTGATGGATTTTAAGCCAACTTTTAAGAGAGAGACAAAGCTTAGTTCTGAACAGGGACACCTGTCACTTGAAGGGAAAATATATATTGATTGTTATTAATGGTTCAGCATTTAACAGCTCGGCCCTAAACCAGCCAGAGACAGTGGAGCCAAACTGTCTGGGACTCCCTGTGATGTTGTAAAATGACAGCCAGGCAAACCGCCTGGAGAAAAGGTGTAACCAGAATTTTAAACTTCATCCCCACCTCAAATGTTCCTATTTGGCATATCACAACAAAATGCTTGGGAATGATGTCAACTAAGAAGGGAGAAAGGATCCAGAAAGGGTGACTTGTTATTTTGCTCAATTTTAAGCTGGGGGGGAAAAAAAGCCTCTTTCCTCTTTGAGTCCTGGGAAAAGATGGTATTTTGCAGTGCTAGTAATCCATAATGGGGCATTAGATCATTGGCTTCTACTGTGGCAGGGCAGGGGGCTCGGAGAAAGCTCCTTCCTATGGATATCTCTTCTCTAAGCCGGTTTTCTCTGTCCTCCTTTATGCCCCTCTCACTTTGCTTCTCTTTGGGGTCTGAGTTACACAAACTACGTATTAGAGAAAAAGAGCAAAGCATTCCGAATTAAGAACAATAACGGACCTACGCCTCTTCCGCCGGGCCGTGACGACCCATCTGTTTAAAGCGGCCGGCCTAGCATAACAACAACCAGAAAATTTTACCTCATGAC
>JANHFK010000371.1:7877-19651 GCA_036250565.1 Sibynophis collaris
ATCCTCTGCGCATGCACAGGTTTTGTGCATGCGCAGAGGGTTAAAAACCTGAAAGTAATGACATCCATGCAGATGGGTGGAGCCTCACGCTGCCACCGCTACCAGTTTGCCGAACCATGTGCCACCGCCGCTACCAGTTTGCCAAACCACATGCAATCGTTGCTACCAGTTTGCCGAACCACGTGCCGCTGCCGCTACCAGTTTGCCGAACAACGTGCCGCCGCTACCAGTTTGCCGAACCATGTGGCGCCGCTACCAGTTTGCCGAATCACGTGCCACCACTACCAGTTTGCCGAACCATGTGGTGCCGCTTCCAGTTTGCCAAACCATGTGCCTCCGCTACCAGTTTGCCGAACCACGTGCCACCGCCACTACCAGTTTGCCGAACCACGTGCCACCGCCACTACCAGTTTGCCGAACCACGTGCCTCCGCTACCAGTTTGCCGAACCACGTGCCTCCGCTACCAGTTTGCCGAATCACGTGCCGCCGCCACTACCAGTTTGCCGAACCATGTGGTGCTGCTTCCAGTTTGCCGAATCACGTGCCGCCGCCACTACCAGTTTGCCGAACCACGTGCCATTGTCGCTACCGGCACACGCGAGCCAGGCCGAACTGGCAGAATTTCACCACTGGCCTCATCTGCTGACAAAATTGTGCAAGGATACATAAAGTCAAAAAGCCAAGTACACTCTCTTCAACAATAAATAAAATGTTCTCGGAGAGTCCATTACAGTTTCCATCCTGTGCAGTTTTCTGTGGAAATAAGCCAGAAAGGGTCTTCCTTGGGCAGGCCGCGAATTGTACGTTGAGTATTGTTAAGCGGTTGAGGTTCTTGGAAATCTAAAATTAGAGCTTGGAGAGAGAAGCCTGGAGAGATCTTTCCATTTATCTGTAGCATCTTCCATTTTCTGGCCTTCAGAATTCAGAACTCCTGAGGAATGCTTGTTGATTTCCTGTCAGGGCCCCGTTTCCTTCAAAAGCATTGAATGAGGATTTGAGAATAGAATAACAGAGTTGGAAGGGACCTTGGAGGTCTTCTGTTTCTACTAGACTGTGTTGTTCCTCTGTGTCATATAATATATGTGGGTCTATGCATAATTTTGTATTTTTTTTATTTTGTCATGTTTATGTAGTCAAAGGTGGTGACCCTTTGAGAGCTGTATGCAACGAAATTTCATTTTAATGTATGCTGTACAGTCAAAATGACAATAAAGATAGTCTAAGTCTAAGAATAACGTTTTGCAGTTGAAAAACACAGATTCAATCCCTCATATATCCATTCATACAATTAATTAATTTAAGTTTTTGTTGTGAAACTTGTATTATTATTTTTTCTTTCTTTTAAACATTTCACTCAAATTCATCCTTTTGGCATCAGGTTTCCTATCTAAAGGAGAAGTGACTAATACAAAATAATCCGGAGCTTTTATTTATTTGAAGGAAGCTTGGCTGAAGGAATCCACATTGTGCTGCCATTCTGTCTCAATCTGTCATTTAACTGCTTTTGCTGTAACCTGTTAAACGTGCGCTTTAAAACCCATGTAAAGAACTGATACCCGGCCATCTCATTATTTGCAGTGGGCATTCCATTCTCAGCCATTTATAACACTAAAGGATTTAAAGAGCCTCACGTGCAGCTCTACCTAACCGGGTGTCCCATCCGAGTACGGGTTCTAGAAGTGGAGCGTTTTACGTCAACAACCAAGGTCAGACCTAGCTCTCTCTGAACTCTCAATCATACTTTCATGTTTTGCAAGGCTTCAGGAGGCCTAGTGGGTTGAGTTATTATTATTTTTTTAATGGAAGAATAATTTTTTTTAAAAAGTATCGGATATTACGTTTAAATGCTTTTTAATCTGATCCATAGGAATGGCTCCAGGAAGATTTCTGTGCGCCATTTTTAGAAGTTGGTACACCTTTGGAATCTCCACTGTGGGATCTTAATCTTTAACTGAGATAAATTTTCCCCAAATGTGATAGAGGGAGAAAGGAAAGGAGGAAGATTTTTTTTTATTTATTAAATTTATATGCCACTGGTTTCACTATCCAAGTCAGCGGAGAAGCCAGATTCACTTAACAACTGTGTTACTAACTTAATTGTGGCAAGAAGGGTCATAAAATGGAACGGAACTCACTTAACTGTCTTGCTTAGCAATATAAATTTTGGGCTCAGTTGTGGTCATAAGTCAAGAACTACTTGTATTAAATGAGAGTTTAGGTTAATACTCTAACCCAGGGGTGTCAAACTCAATTGCATTGAGGGCCGCATTAGGGCTGTGGTTGGCCTCGGGGGGGCCAGCCAGGCATGGCCGACGGGGTAGGTGTGGCAAACTGGGTGGGCGTAGCCAGCTTGATGCCACTCACAGGTTGTGGCCAACTGGGTGGGTATGGCCAGCTTGACGCCACTCTCCAAACTGCTGGCATGTTTCCACTTCACACTGAGTAGACCAGGCCGAAGCCACATTGGCCTGATGTTTCCTCTTCGCATTGGGTAGACTGGGCCGAAGCCACACGGTCCAGCCCCTTACATTTTCCAGGGCCAGATCCAACCACATCGCAGGCCAAATCCAGCTTTGTGTTTGACACCCCTACGCTCTAACCCTACTGGAAGGTCACTAATGGACTCTTTGTAGGATGTGCTTACATTAAAGCTGCTACAAGAGGGAAATGATTAAATAATCTTCTTTTGAGTCTTTAACGTCTGTTTTCCTTTTTGAAGGTGCCAAGTCCACGTGTTTACACCATTGAGCTGACCCATGCAGAGTTTACATGGCAAGTGAAAAGAAAATACAAGCATTTTCAGGAGCTGCATAGAGAACTCCTTCGATACAAAGCTTTTATCCGAATTCCCATCCCAACACGGAGGTGATTGCATGTCATCTTTCTACACAGGGATTCGTTTGGAGCGTAGAGTGAAAAAAAGCACTCATAGCTACCCAATTTTCATCCGGTGGTATGCTATGATTTGTTGAGAGTGCAGAACGTTGTGTCGGATATGTGATTTTTCTCGTTCAGATTTGTATCAGCTTTAGCACTACAGTAGTCTTAGTATATCTGTACCACCATTTGCCAAGACGTTTCTTGATGGCATACATTATGAGGTTGGATAAGCTAAAAGATAGTGTATTATCTAAAGTAGGTAATTATCTGAATTATAAACATCCAGATGGCTAACTTTGTTGAGCAGATGCTATCAAAGAACTACAGGAGATTCTACATTTTTATCGTTAATTTTGTTCAGGATTTTTTCTGTCTAGATATCTCTAACCTAAGATACTTTCTGGCCAAGCAAGATTTTTGAACCTGTATTTCTCCTAAACTCATGGTGTAACCAGAGGTGGGCTTCAACTGGTTCGCCCAGCACCGGAAATGTGCATGTGCGCCATCCATGCATGTGTGCAACATCAAAAATACAGTGATATAGGACGGGATTGCGCCCAGGCAGGTGGGCGACGTCGCCATTACTGGTTCGTCTGAACTGGTTGAATACCAACTCTGGCTGTAACCATGCAGTCACCCAGCATAAGCAAGACTCCCTAAAGCCGTGATGGCGAACCTATGGCACTTGTGCCACAGGTGGCACACGGAGCCATATCTGTGGGCACACGAATGTTGCCCTAGTTCAGCTCCAGCGCTGATTTTCGGGCCTTCCAGTCCCATCTGAAAGTCAGTTTTCAGCCTCAGGAGGGCCTCCACGGGGTGGAGAAAGCTGTTTTCATCCTCTCCAGGCTCCTAGAAAGCCTCGAGCCTGAAGAGGGTGAAAAATGAGCCTACTGGGCCCACCAGGCCATTTTGTGCCAAAAGCGGGGGGAGCAACGGGGTCACGCATGCATGCATGGGCGTGGGGCCCGGGGGGAATTGAATAAAGATGTGGGCATGTGCGTGCCGGACCGACCCCCCCCCCCGCTCTCCCCGTTTTTGGCACGCGAGGGCAAAAAGGTTAGCCATCACTGCCCTAAAGACTCTCTAGACATTGCTGTTGTGGTCATATTAACACCATTCTGACCCTATCCCTGCTTTAATGACTACTGTTATTCAATTATTAAAACAAAGATTTTATGGTTTTGAACATGATGTTTCAAAAAGTTGGGGATATCTTTGACAAAATTTCAGCAGGCCAGGAATTGGCTTCATATAATTACGTTTCTTTGGGGTTACATGGGAGTGGGATAGTAGAAATATGCAATGGCTTAAAAGCATTTATGAACATCTGTATTAAAGAATCATGCATTATTATGATTGGGTCACAAAATCAGCCAGATGTTTAGATTGGATTTGGCATTTTTGTCCACCTATCAAGTCCTTTTCCCATGGACTTGCAATAGGCAGATATTGTTGTTTAATAACATTAAAGGTATCGTCACAATTTCCTGGTTTCTAGGTCAGCACCTTAACCACTACATCAAAGTAGCTCTTATAATGCTTGCTTATTATTGCTAAGAACGAGTTGATCACTATGATCCCTGAGCCTCGGTGGCACAGTGGTTAGAGTGCAGTCCTGCAGCTACTTCTGCTGACTGCCGGCTGCCTGCGATTTGGCAGTTAAAATCCCACCAGGCTCAAGGTCAGCCTTCCATCCTTCCGAGGTGGGTAATATGAGGACTCAGATTGTTGGAGGCAAATATGCTGACTCTATAAACCGCTTAGAGAGGGCTGTAAAGCACTGTAAAGCAGTATATAAGTCTAAGTGCTATTGCTATCACTATGGTTTTAGTAAATTCTTTAGCAATAAATCCTGAACAAGACTGTTCCAGCTAATAGAGATTCTCTTCAAAGAAGTAAAAGTGTTAAGAGGGCAGTTTTATGGTCGTAACAATCACAAAAAAATAAACTTTTGCTTTTATCTACTGTGCTCTGTGTGCTTTCGAGTCAGTATTGAATCCAGGACTAGACCTCATGGTCTCCTAGTTTCCAGCTTGATCCCTTAACCACTTTCACCAAACTGGCTCTCTCTTTATCCACTAGTACTACTACCATAGGGGTGAGTTCTACTTACCTTCGTTACCGGTTTGTAAAGGGAGCGCTCGCATATGGCGCTTCCGCGCATGGGCAGAACATCAGTGATGATGTCCAGGCGGGTGGGCGGAGCCTCCTGCCACCGTTACTACCGGTTCTAAGAACCGGACAGAACCGGTAGGAACCGACTACTGTACTACTACCTACTAACTACTAGATGACCTAGAAAAATGATTGTGAATGTTCAGTTCAGAAATGATTGAAGTCATCCCTTTAGGACCAAAGTAATTGTTTTAAATGGTCAAGCTATATCAGAGACTGCCAGATTGATTTGGTTCAGAGATGTCATGACTATTCAACCATAGATTTGAATATCTAAATTGGCCTGATTTAGATATCTGAATTTTGTTGAATCAATTCCAAATTAACTTGGTGATTCTAGGTAGATCAATCAGTCATCCAAATCAATTTTATGATTTTAATTGTTTGGACATGTCTATTGGCTAAGACAGAACTTAATTGTTTATGTAAGTTAAGTGTGGTAAAGGTATATTGTAGCACTTTGGGATATTTTGTGGTGGATGAAGACACAAGCCAGAAGGTGCACATGCAATTAATATATCCATGTATGTTTTATATCTTTCCCAGTAATTAGAGGCATTTGAATCATTAGCTGCAAATGTTTTCTTTTAAACAATGAGGATTTTTCTATTGGCAAATCCACCTTCCATCTCTGGGACACATTCCAGTGCATGAAATCAAATCAGTGTTGTTGTTTTTGTAGACATACTGTGCGGAGACAGACTGTCAAAAGGGAAGAAGCAAGACAAATGCCGAGTCTTCCACGCACCTCTGAAAACATGGTCAGAGAAGATCATCTCTCCAGTAGAAGAGTAAGATCCTTCATCAAAAATCAGTTTTAAGTAATTTTTTTAATGTTAATTTTAGACCTTGGCTACATATCAAATTGTAGTTTCCATAAATGAGCTTATGCGTACATTTCATGCATGTCATGTATTTGTTCTGATTTCATTGCTCCCTTTACCTATGTAATTGATTAAGCCAGAGAGCTGGAACTGAATATCTCTTCTAACTAAGTTTCGACCTATACTTAGGACCTTCTAGGTGGATCATTCTAGTGCATAGTGGAGAGGTTTTGCCTCTTAGGTGCTCCAGTAAGGAGTGTATAGAGTTTAATCATTTCCCCTGGCTTTAGTCTATTTTTGATTAGAAGGAGGTAGTCTGCAACTTTGGTGGTCCTTCTAGACCAGGGTAGTCAAACTCCTGGCCCGCGGGCCGGATGCATCACGTGGTGGCCACGCCTATTCCTGGTTTAGCGAATTGGGGGGGGGGGGAGTCATGATACGTCACTTGGCAACGCCATGATGACACAAGTTTGACAGCCCTGTTCTAGACTCATGGCTTACCAGTTGATGCTATTCCTAGGAAAGCTGATGTTGGTGGCCATCTTCATTACTAGATACTTAGATCCTAAAGATATTTCCTTCAGGAAGGTATGAAAGACTATTAAAATTGGGAAGGAAGAATGCACTGTTAAGGAGAACTTGGAGATGCAATGATATAGTCCAGAGACCGAAGGAAAACCTGAAAAATATATTCCTTGATTTTGTTTAGTAGAAAGGGAAGGGGGGGAGAGAGAGAGAGAGAGAGAGACTGGAATAGAATTTCAAGATTCTGTTATTCTGTTTTTTCCAATAAAGTAGCATTCCAGGAATCCTTGAATTGCTTTGTTTTTTTTTTATCTCCCCTAACTTAAAAGCCTTGTAAATCTCACTGTAGGTGGGATTGGCTTTGAAGACACTGCAGCTGTCTGCATGTTAGCAGTCTGATATCGTCATACTATACCAGCAGTTTGGCATTGCATTTGTTGTTGGTTTATTTCCAAATAACAATCAAGTTCCTGATTAAAATATATAAAGCCTATATGGAGTAGGGCCGAGAGTACCTTTTCAAGGTTGCCTCCCTCATTTGAGATGTGGAGCAAAAGATACAGCAAAGTGCAGTCTCTGAAATACGAGCAGTGCCCTCACTTTTGGGCCTGCATTCGGAAACTGAACAAGTTTGAGGAGATGTAGATATCTGGAATGGGCACTGGTAGTAAATGATTATTACAGGTAGTCCTGGGCTTATGATCACAGTTGGGACCAGAATTTCCATTCTTAAGCAAAGCATTTGTTGAATGAGTTGTAGCCAATTTCACAACCTTTTATGGTTAAGCGAATCACTCAGTTAAGTGAATCACTTGGTCGTTAAGCAAATTTGGCTTTCCCCATTAACTTTATTTGTCAGACGCTCACTGGAAAAATCACAAATGGTGATCAACTGTGAGTACCAGTTGTACGTCACTTTTTCAGTGCTGTTGTAACTTTGAACCATCGCCAAACAAATGGTTCTAAGTTGAGAGCTACTTTAATTATCGGATTTAGGATTGCATATACATTCTATTTATTTTCTTTTTATTCTTTGGATAATGTGATTATATTTGCTGGCTTTTGTAAACTGCTTGGTGGATTCAAGTGCTCGGTGTAGAACTGGCTGTCTTAAATAACTATTTAACAAAACAACAGTATTTCCACAACTTCCTATCTTTTTACCAGGGATATCTGTGGTAGGTGAGGTCTCAGAAAAAGTCAAGATGGCAGTCATGACTCATGGGATCAAAGCCTTGTCCCTTTTTTAACATACATGCAATTCTTATTAAAAGGAATAGAGCTTTGATCACAGGATTGTAACTATCCATTTTTATTTTTCTCCTGTAAACCCTCCCAATTCTTATCTTCTTTAACACAAAGATAAGTAAGTGTTGTTTATCAGGGCAACCTGGTCCACCCAAATATGGCACGGAGCATACTGCTATCTAATATGCAAGTAGCCCGGGTTCAAATCCCAGAAGGTATGGCTAGCTGATGAGAGCTAAATAGCTTGAAATAGATCTACAGTATACTGGTCTTCCTTTATTTCTTTGTCGGAAAATATAAATTCAACACAAAAATAGTTTGTCGTGAAAGCGACTGCCTGCGAAGGCTCCTGGATTGGGGCTGAAAGGAGAAAGCAGAAGCAGTATGCTCTGTCCCATATTTGGATAGACTAGGTTGCCCTGATAAAAAACAATTAATCTCTCCCCTGGTATAGCCGACAAAGCGAGGAGAGCCCATGGCTTAGAGGTTAATACATCTACCTAATATGCAGTTCACCCGGGTTTGAATCCCAGAAAAGTATGGCTAGCTGATGAGAGCTAAAAAGCTTGAAATAGATCTATATTAGTCTCCCTTTATTTCTTTGTTGGTAAATATAAATTCAACACAGAGAGAAATGGACCACAAAATTCATATTGATGTACAGTACTAAAGAAGGATTACATTGACATTCAAATCCAAGTCTAATTTTAAGCATGCTGTTTGTGCTTAGTCCTGTCATGGAGATTTAAGGCTTTGTTTTGTTTTAGGGTTTTTTTCCCTTTAGTTTCTCTTTCTCAATTTTTTGCTCTGTTTACCAGAAAGAAAGATTATCTCGAATTTAAAAGACTCTCCCTGAGAGCAGGAAAAAAATATATCTTTTTTACTCTATTCTCAGCAAATCTAAATTCATCCTCCTGTCTTCAAAGTTAATTACTTGTGAAAAAATATCAGTCTTCCTTTCATGTAAATCTCCAGCTATTTCAGATTGCTTTTTATCATGAGGCATTTCTCAGATTCACCTGCAAAGTAAAATCAATTATCCCTTTGTTAATTATCTCATCTTTTCGTTATCATTATCTTCATAAATCATTCTCCTGCTTAATCTTCTTCATATCCTATTTCCTCTGCCTGCTTCTCCACTTGCTGTCTTTCTATCACCCATGCAACATTTCAATTTTGTCATTCTTTCCAAAAGAGATCTTGTTGTTTTAGTCTTGTTCTTCATAACAACTGACTGAGATTAGTTGTTTGCTTGCAGTCATTTCATTACCTGACTAGGTAACATCATCAGTGCTACTGAATGTGGAATTTGTTCCCTGTTTATATATATTAACTTTCCCTGCTAGTGTTAGTAGGGTTGTGGTTTTCTCCTTGGAAGTTCCTTGATTAGGATATTATTTTCTGCTTGATTATTGTTCTGGTGTTAAACCCTGCTTATCTGTGTGCTGGTTGCCAGAAAGGATGTGTTCTGGTCTTTTTGTTTTCTTCTTAGCTTTTGAATGGTGTGTAAATGTGGTTTATCTATATATGCCTATTGATGGCTAATTTGCCTTATCAAGTTTCCAAGAATTGCCTCACATTTTTGAATTTAGCTTAATATGGGGGATTTTGGTTCCCAATTGAAACTATGGTTAAGTTTGTCCATATCCTGTGAAATTAAAATGTTTTCATCATGCCTTCTGAATGGGTAGTTGATATTCATGGATGTGCTTTGCTAGTCTTCTGCCTTGTCTGTTTTAGTAATGGCTGTTGCAATTCTTACACTGGTATGTTTGTGTTTCCTTTGTACATTGTATCTCTGTGTTTCCTTTGCAGAAACAACTGGAAGATTATCTCGCAAATCTCTTAAAAATGCCCCTCTACAAGAATTATCATGGAACAGTAAGCGACCTTTTACTTTTGTTTGCTCATAGAATAAAGTTATTCTATCATTATGCTATGATTGATTAAGAAAGATCAAATTAGTGATGTGGGTTATAATTGACAGCTTGACTTAAATACATATAAATGGTAACTTTAAGAGGTTTTCAAAAGCTGCCAGATCATAAATATTTGGGGGAGGTTGAGTTAGGTGAAAGAAGACATTTTGATTTTACATCTAGAACACTATAAACCTAGCTACTGTAATTACAACTTTTTGAGCAAGTCATGGTCAAAGAACAGTGCTAATTTAGCCAATCTGAACTTTATATGTAATGTTCTTTGTGATAGCAAGGTGTTATTGGATGAATCTTGTGTTGTAAAGTACTACTGTAATGGAGAAATTAGCTTCCATTTTTCTTATTTCCTATAACATGGTTACCTTCCTGCTCTCTGTTTTCACTGCTTTTTTATAATGGAGGCTACTCTGTTCAAAAAATGAAATTCCTCACATTTACAGTATTCTTACATTTGATTTTATGGTGTATTTTGCACAGTATAGCAAGCTAGATTAAAATGAAATTGGGTGCATTTGCAATTTGAAGGGGTACATTCTCATTCATTGACTTAGCATATGATATGATATGATCCACCAAAATATAATATTAAGCCATAATATGGGTATGAAGTGGGAGGGAGCATATCACTTACGTGTTTACCAAAGTTTAAGATTCAGTAAATTTGTGAGAACCCAAAAGCAAGTATATTAGCAAGTACTTCATACAGTGATGAAAAAAATAATTTTGCAACTAATGTTTGCATTTATAGGTCTGTAAACAAAGGAAAGCTGAAGTAAGATCATAAACACAGTTGTCATTTCACTAAACAACTGAGTTATAGCCCCAATTGTGGTTGCTAAATGACGACTACCTGTACTACTGAAAAGATTACTACTCTTTTCTATGCTGTTACCGAAAACCTAAATATTGTTGTGGTGACAGCTATGGTGGCACAATGGTTAGAATGTAGTATTGCAGGCTAATTCTGCCGACTGCTAGCAGTTCGATCCTGACCGGCTCAAAGTTGATTCGTCTTCCATCCTTCCGAGGTCAGTAAAATGAGGACCCAGGTTGTTGGGGGTTCTGACTCTGTAAACCAGTTAGAGTGGGCTGTAAAGCACTATGAAGCAGTATATAATTCTAAGTGCTATTGCTATCTCCACTAATCACATGCAAATTGGGGGATCTGAATTAACAAAGGTTTAATATGATACAGATCAGCCACAATTTTCCCTTTCAGTTTCTCTACCTGTTTTATGAAACTAACATTACATAAAAGATGTTTCTGCTTGAAACAGTGAAGTATCTATTAGATGAATCCATGGAGAACAATGCCGTCAGCAATACTTGAACTAATGTATAGAGGCTATGTATCTCTACTTCTAGCTGTTGGGGATGTAACAACAGAGAACTGTTCCGTGACGTGTATCATCTCTGAAATTGTCTAGTTTCCATTCACTTGAAACAGAAACAAACCCTTGAGCTAACTCAGCAGGGGCCCCCTTTATGTTTTTGAAAAGGTGATTATAATTTCTCACCTGTTTGTGTAGGCTTGAACTGGTGTACATGTGTAATAACATAATTGCCTTCTGTTCATAAATGCAATATCATGCCAACTTGGCACTTGGAAATGTTGAGTCACTGGAGAGGATTTAAGTACATAGTGCTGCTGTGTAAAATTTCGCTCTCAACATGTTTTCACCTCTTTCAGTGTTCTCCCAAGGCAAGTGTCCACTTCCTCTATGGAATTTTACTGCTTCTTCAACAAGTAATTTCTGGTAGCAGGGAATAATTCAAGTCCATTGAAGAATTATTTCCAGGACAGAGTTTTGGATTCAGAAGGACAGTATATATGCACAGAAAGGAATATATGGGTGTGTCTGCACACGTATCCCAGCATAATATTTCCTTCGTTTTACACATGCTGAAGAATAAATCTACTTCTTGTAATAGAGAGTACATTTGATTACCAGATACATTATGGTCTTCCAATATTATTGGCTATGTACTTTATAGGCTTGTGGCTTTTCTGCCTTCTGGTTCTGTTGCAATATTGAATGCTGGATTACGAGCCAGGATTCATCCTGAATCCTATTCTATTTACCTGTTGTGTTCCACCCCTGGTAATCCTTCCGAAATGATGCACACACCACCGAACACAAGTAATATAATTTTATCTATATAAAAAAGTTTCTAAGA
>JANHFK010000371.1:211592-225255 GCA_036250565.1 Sibynophis collaris
CACCAGGCTCAAGGTTGACTCAGCCTTCCATCCTTCCAAGGTGGGTAAAATGAGGACCCAGATTGTTGGGGGAAATATGTTGACTCTGGAAATCACTTAGAGAGGACTGTAAAGCTTTGTGAAGCAGTATATAAGTCTACGTTCTAATGGATTATTTGCATCATGGAACAGGGAGACTGATGCTATGATTGTGCTTCCCCCTTCAAAGTTATTTAATGTAATAGAGAATCAGTTCTATTAAGTTAGTGAATTGATGGGTGGCATTGCTTTCTCCTGCAGAGATTAATTTTGAACGCCAGTAGCTCTATTGTATTATTTTGTGCTGTAGGATGTCTAATATAGTCTACTGTGTTCTTCTCCCCACCGTAACACTGATGTTCAACTATTTTACCAAAAGTTTGGAATCTGATGTGATTTGAAATAATTAGACTTTTCTCCTCTTCATCCCTGTATATCTACAGACTAAGAATGCTTTTGGGGCATATTCTTGGATAGCTGGGTCAAATTATCATTTATTGTCTTAATTTAATGAGAAAAATTGGGCCTGTGACTCTCATTTAGACTACAGCATTTTAATGATGTCATATTGGGATCCCCTTGAAGACTATGAGAAACTACAATTAGTATAAATATGGTAACTTATTTCATGGTAGAAGTAGGCCATGGAGGATATGTAGTTCTGCTCTTAGTTTGATTGTACTAGAATTTAGATCCTACTGCCTGACTGTCTTAATATAATAAAGCCCTAAGTGGCCTTTATTACATTTTTAGCTAATTGAAGAGGGGAATAAAAAGAAGAAAAGAGATAAAGGAAAACAAGATAAAATAAGAAAAAGTAGACGTAGAATTTTATTTGTGTTAGAATTGGTTTGCAAATCTATTAAAACAAATTATTAATATATTTAATGGTGCCTATTGGAGCTGTTGGATTTGACCAATTGTCTTAAATAAATAAATGCAGAAATCTAGATGATCTGGTACAAAGAGGAAATCCCAGAGTCTATAGCTTTTGAAAAAAAAAGTTTTAGAACTTCAGATATCCTAGCTTTTTAAATAAAACAGCTCACTGAATTATATAGTTAATACCTCATAAATATAGCGTCCACAGAATTACACAGTTAATACCTCATAAATAAATCATGTCATATCACCAAGGCAATAGATAAATCTTGTACTGTAAATTTTTTTTGTTTCTCTTCCATTCTTAGCTGCCATTTTTTTAATAAAATGAAAGCAGATGATTATCTCTTGGAAGAGAAAAAGAAAATTTGACAGGCCTGCCATTCGCACATCCAAATTTTAATATATAATGCTAACGGTCATAAAACAAGAGAACAAAAGTGTGTTTTCTGTTTTCCCCCCGTCAAATTTGGGACATAGTTATTGACTCAAACTGGGAAGTTTTAAGAGCAAATCTATAATATAAATGTCCATTAATTCTATAATAGTTTCATGGCCACATTTTCTCCATCTTACTGCTTTACAAAAGAAATTTGGGTCTGTAATTTGGAAACAGTGCCCAGAAGTGTCTTTCACAAATGCCACAAAATGATAATTCTTGGGATCTATAGAGAAAGGGGATAACCAGTTGCTGAGGTCATCAAGAAGGTGGTTCATTTATTAAATCATTTTTAGATAAAGCTGAGATACAGGCACCTGCACACACATGCAAAAGGTCTACATGCATATTTCTATTCTGCATACAAAACATACCTTTATTTACAGACATTTTATAATGTTACCAGAGTGAAAATATTCTATTAGTAGGGTTTGCAAAGGGCATTCAGGAATGAAGTAAAAGAAAACAATAGGCAGGAACTGGCAGAAGAAACTAAATAAAAAAAAAGGAGGAAGATAGAAAGAGAAGCTGTAGCATTAGACAAGACTTTTATAGAGTTGAATCAGGTAATCAAAAGTAAAAATGCAGAATGATAAAACAACTAATTGTAATGTTAAAAAACAGACTGGAACAGACCAAAACAGTCCGAAGAAATATTTTCTCTTTTAAAAGAAGACATTGCAAGTGCTTGAATTTCATTCCAAGACAGAGTGTCAACCTTACTAGGCAGACCAGATAGGAAACATGACTAGTAATAGCACTTAGACTTATATACCACTTTAGAGTGCTTTATAGCCCTCTCTAAGCAGTTTACAGAGTCAGCCTAATGCCCCCAACAATCTGGGTCCTCATTTTACCAACCTCGGAAGGATGGAAGGCTGAGTCAATCTTGAGCCTGGTGAGATTTGAACTGCCAAATTGCAGTCAGTCAGCAGAAGTAGCCTGAAGTACTGCACTCCAGCCACTGCTCCACCTCGGCTCTTATGAGTAGATGAACTAATTCTACTTTATTGTAAAGCTATATTAACGGAATCATGGAAGTCTGAAAGTACAAATCTCCCACTGTCTCCTTTACAGCCGGAGAAGCTAGGGAGCTAAGCTAAGCTTTTTGCCTGCCCACCATCTAGTTGTGGGTTATATAGTCTCTTATTTGAGATGATATATCTTGGCTTTGTCTCCCATCTATGCCATCTATGACCTGTAGTCTAATACTCACGCTCATAATTCAGAAGGTATTCTTAATGCAATATAAACATGGTTCATTAGATAGGAACTAAAATGCCCATGTCTGTTTTCTAAGACAGTTTTTCGGTTTTACAAGTTCCTTGAAATCAATTTTCATTGCTTTTACCATATGTCAGATTTAAGATTTCCCAGTAGCATTTTTGCAGAAATTTGTCTGCTCTGCTTTGAAGAAGGTTGAACTTGATGAAATACTTGTTATTTTCATGAGTAGTTTCTCAAAAACCCATTTTTCTTAAAAGTAGTTTCTTGAAAACCTACAAAGGCCTTTGCAATGATTAGCAATCAGAAGTTTTCCATATCTTATTATTCTTACAATTGCCCTTAGAGATAGTTCTTTTTCTTCTACCAAAAGGTTACATGTTAGTGACTAAGCTTCGACAAAGGCAGTCTTCAATTCCCAAAAATAACCATTTCTAGAATTCTGGGAACTAATATCCACATATAATGATTCACATAATGCTATGAGAGTTTTGTGTGACTGAAGAAACATAAAAAGGCAATTATTTGCCTTTTTGCAGTGGGAATGGATTTACTAAGAATTGTATGACATATGAGGCAAGAAAAGATAGGAACAAAAATCAATAGTAGACAAATACATGTAGGTTGAATACCATTTGAAAATAAACATCTTGAGAAAATAAGTTTTAAATCACAAAACAAATATATAAAGGAAGAGCAAATAGATTGAGAGGATAGATAATACCCAAGAAAGGTTTATTATGATGGAAGAAGCAAGGATGCTTTGTAAGGTCAGAAAGATGTAGAAAGGTATAGTACTGTAAATAGTATTAGTGTGAACTAGACTTAGTTTAATTTCCTTTTCTTCTAATTTCTGCCTCATTTTTTAAACTTATCGTTTCTTACTCTATCGTTATACTTTGCATAATAGAGCGATATGTGCGTATGTATATATAAAGCTATAAGTCTGAAAGTTGTCCAAATTAGGGAAGGTAAGATTAAGAGTTGACAAGTATTTGGGGAAATAAGAAAAGCACAGGTAGAATTTTACTCTTGCAAAATTATTATTTTTTCCAAATATTTAGTTCTTGTTGATAGAGAATTGCATTGGATTATACAGCATCAGTGTATTAAAATAGCACAGTATTTTGGTTTGGGTTTCTCTTAATTTAATGGGGTGCTCTTCTCTGACAGTGGGAAGAACATAAAAATGGGTTTGTGAAAAGCTCAAGTGAAGCTGAGGAATCAAAAGATCCAGAACTTATTTAGACAGTTTTTGAGGAAACTTACAGAACTAAGGTACTAAGAACTCCTTCCTATATAGTAGTAACTCTCATAAGTTGTACATCACTGAAAGTTTTGTTACTTTTGGTTGTTTCTTTCAGAGTGATTTGTGGTCTTTAGGGATCACAGCCATCGAAATGGCAGAAGGAGCTCCCCGTGAGTATATTTGAATTTTATGCTTTATCATACTTTGGATTGCTGCTTATTAAAATTCATTATGCTGTGGTAAAAATTCCAATTCACTGTAATATGCTATATGCAAATATTCCCTAAGTAAAGATTTGTTGAATAAAGTGATGAATTCAGGAACAAATGTCTGGCTTTTATGTAGACTCAAAGCACACATGTAGACATGATTGTCATGATATGACTCTTCTCAGAGTTGCCTCAAACCATTACATGGAAGGCAAATAAATTTGATAATAATAATAACAGACAGGCATGTGCCACATTACACCCCAGACTTAACAACTGTTAATAAGAAAGACAAAGGAAGTCTGGATGGCAGTATCTGGAGACAGCAGACTGGAAAAGGAAGAACTGGAGAAGATAACAAAATACATAGGCTTGCAAATAGAAATAGAACAACTGTGGCAAAAGAAAACAAAGGTAGTACCAATGGTAATAGGTGCCTTGGGTGAAATCCCCAAACAACTGGAGCACCATTTGAACACCATCGGAATTGACAAATTCACCATCGGTCAATTGCAAAAAGCGGTTTTACTCAGAATAACTTAATCCTGCGATGATACCTCTGACACCATTAAACCAGGAATGGGCTCCACTTACCTTTGCCACCGGTTGGCAAGTGGAGGCGTGCGCAGCGCTTCTGCGCATGTGCAGAGCATCCTTGATGAGCCTCCCGCCACCGTTACTACCGGTTCTAAGAACCGGAGAGAACCGGTAGGAACCCACTACTGCATCAAACATTCACATCTCAGTTCCTTGGGAAGGACTCAATAGGTGGATAAAAATGCCAAATCCAGTATCTGTGCAACAAACCATATTACATTGAGTTTTGGCTAGATTTATTGATAGTCTTATACCAAGTAGACCATACCGAGATATTCAAATATGCACTAGGAGATGAGCTCAATTTCTTTTCCTTCTCCTTTCTGTCATAAACTTTCCTTTAATTATTAGTTCTATCTCATGTAGTTTGTATAAACATGGGTATATCCATATAGCTGATATAACAAAGCAACTAAAAGAGTTACTGAGAAATACTTGTTAGAATTTTATCTCTGACATGAAATTGTTGGACGGCTAGAGACATGACATTTAAATGAACATTAATTTTGCATAACAAGAATTTAATAATAAAATGACATTAAAAGTAGAAAACATAAATGTTGCATCTGTTAAAACATTTCATTATTAAAAATTAAAATTCAACTCTTGTTTAATCTTGAGAACAGAAGACTGTGGGGAATGGAAGAGAGGACAGTCCTCTTCAAGTATCTAGTGGAGTGTCAACATTGAAGAAGGTCGTGGTTTTCTGTTGTCTTGGAGGGTAGCACACACAATAATGGACTTATGTTAGAGGAAGGCAGATTCCAGCTGAATGTTAATGAAAAAAGCTTCTAACAGAGCAGTTTGAAAGTGGTTACCTAGGGAATTACTGGAATCATAAACTTGGCAGCCATCTGCTGGGGATGCTTAAATTCCTGTACTGAGCAGGGAATTGGATTCAGTGACCTAAATAACTTCATGATTCAACTTCATGATTCTAAGCAGGGCTTCTCTTTAACTATATAGAAAAACCTACAATAGTCGACAGCAATGGCAACTGACTAGGGGAAGAATTATCTACCTTAGAAAGTATTTAAAATGCAAATTGATGACTGGCTTCCCATTTCACACTAATAGCAATAGCAATAGCGCTTAGACTTACATACCGCTTCATAGTGCTTTTACAGCCCTCTCTAAGCGGTTTACAGAGTTAGCATATTACCCCCAACAATCTGGGTCCTCATTTTACCCACCTCGGAAGGAAGGAAGGCTGAGTCAACTGAAGTAGCCTGCAGTACTGCATTCTAACCACTGTACCACCTCGGCTCTTGTAAGCTATAATTAAAGCATTCTTTGTTGAATAAACCACAATAGGCAGGGATCCCACAAAACACTGAGCATCTGTGGGTCAGAAAACCTCAGATGCCAGATGTATACAATGTGCTAAGCGATAAACAAGCAAAGCATTTTGTTTGCTTGTTTACAAGATTTATATGACTGCCCAACTTGTAGGAGCATGATTCTAGGTAGTGTACATGAATAAAGCCAAAGAAAAACTGAAATTAAAGCCAGCAATGTCAACAAAAATGTCCCTTGACAGGAATCCCTTGACAATTCCTATCACATACAGGTAGTCCTCGATTTACAACAGTTCAAAGTTACAACAGCACTGAAAAAAGTGACTTATGGCCATTTTTCTCACTTACGACTGTAAGTCATACTTACCAACATAAGTTTTGGGCTGAATTCTGGTCATAAGTTGAGGACTACCTATATAAGCTTATCAACATCATTTCTCAAAGGCAAAAAGACTCTTCTATTGTACCCAAAGTCTGGGACAAAAACCCAGTTTTTAAAGTGAGTGCGTGCGCTCCACATGCACCACCGTCACATACGACTTTTGAGCCTCTACGCATGTGCAGAAGGCTTTGCGCATGCGCAGAGGGTTAAAAACCAGGAAATAATGACATCCGGGCGGGTAGGCAGAGCCTCGCACTGCCACCGCTACTAGTTCACTGAACCATGTGCTGCCGCTGCTACTGGCACACATGAGCGGACAGAACCGGCAGGATTTCACCACTGGTAAGAGCCCATTGAAATTTAGGGAGGGGGGAAGAAAGATGGATGTACTCCTCCCAGCCTGAGACTCTCATAGATCATTGACAAATGCAACCAATGTTGTTTTGACTGGAACCCAGATTAAAAGGATTCCAGATAATCCATTTCCTCTGGCCCTTTCGAGAGATGACAACAACCTTTCCCTAAAGAGGGAAAGTTGGAGACAGGATGAAAATTGTGCAGCTTTGTTGGATCCTGCAATAACTTCTTCAAGAGGAGGAGGACCACCAAATCCTTAAGAGCCGGTGGATTTATCTACTCCATTGAGGATGTATTTACCACAATGTGAATCCAACCATGCAAATCTTCCCCTGAGGTCTTAAACAACTAGGAAGAACATGAATTTAAAGTACAAGTGGTCACACCGATCGCCCGAAGAACCGTGTCCACTTTCTTAGAACTAACATGTTCAAACTCATCCAAGGTAACCAAGTTAAAACTGTGTCTCAATCAACACCATTGGAATTGCATAGGCAATGTCAGCATTCCGAGTAATACACCCATTGAAAGCAGAACTCCGAGGCAGGTAGATTCCTCAAAGGACATGTTTATTGGATACATCTTATCAGCACAGACGGTGAAAACCAACTCTGACAGTTCCCTCAGTTTTCACCTAATTAAAAGAATAAAACTTCCCCCTCTCAGATGTCACCAGTCACATTGTCCAATGAAGGTGGAAGATAGGCTATTCCCCTCTTTCAACAGCTACCTGTTTCAATGACCTTGGTTCCTACAGGAAAACTTTTTTGTTTTGACTGTAGCTGGGCTATCTACTTCCCCTCCCCCTCCTTTCTCTCTCTCTCAGGCTTCATGGCAACTATGAGGCAGCACAAGGTGGCTTCAGGCAGGTTCGCTTCAGAGTTGACAGGCAGATTCCAACTTCCAGGAAATCTGAATGACTTCTCTGACTTTTCCAGCTTCTCCTTATCCAGGGGTGACCAAGTTGTTCTAAGGAAGGCATTAGCTGGCATTCAGTGGACTCAATAAGAGCAGTGAAGTAGTTCTATTTTACCACTTGTACTGTCACAAGTTAGTCCTTAAGAAAGACGCATACCTGTGCTCAGAAACATTCATCTTTTTTCTAGACATTCTTCTGCTTTATCATCCAGGAATCCTCTGAAAAAACGAGAGGACTATTGGACCCCACAAACCGAGAGTGTCCATACAGAAGCAATCTGATCAAAGCCCATTTTTGTCGTTCCAAACAACAAATAAGCTAGGATTAAGGCCTCAGTCAAATTATGCATCAGAGCCTCAAAGATAACCTCACTTATGACCAAGTGGGATCTGTAAACCTAAGTCACTAAATTTATCTTCCTACATCACATGAGAATTTTAGTCAATGTCTTTACTGGAATGTTCTCTTTTTTTCTATTACACTTGACAATTTGTTTCATGCCTTCTTTTTTATTTTTGGTTTTTCAGCCCTTTGTGATATGCATCCTATGAGAGCTTTGTTTCTCATTCCCCGAAACCCAGCCCCCAGGCTGAAATCAAAGAAGTGGTGAGTGTATCTTTCTTCTATTCTCCCTATGCGCATGGTTCTAAGAAGCCATTTTACTTTTTATATTATTATACGATTATATTTTGTATTATTATACTATTCCACTTTATCAACTGCAGCAATGAAATGCTTCTTGTTCAGTCTGGGATAATGTAGGTGTTTCCTATAAGAATTTGAATATATTGTGGGAGTGTAAACTTTTCCATTTTGGCATTGTAAACAATTGTTATACATTTCCGAGCACTGATGGCTGTGAAAATATTTACAGACCCCTCGCATCCTGAACATAAATTGTTTCAACTCCTACCCTCAAAACGACGCTAAAGAGCACTGCACACCAAAACAACTAGACACAAGAACAGTTTTTTCCCCGAACGCCATCACTCTGCTAAACAAATAATTCCCTCAACACTGTCAAACTATTCACTAAGTCTGCATTGCTATTAATCTTCTCATCGTTGCTATCACCCAACTCCCCCCACTTATGACTGGTATGACTGTAAACTTGCTGCTGGTATCCTTACGATTTATATTGACTGTCTCCTAGTATGATTTGATAGCTTATTAGTATCCTACGACTATCACTAAGTGTTGTATCTTATGATTCTTGATGAATATATTTTATTTTTTCTTTATGTACACTGAGAGCATATTCACCAAAGACAAATTCCTTGTTTGTCCAATCACACTTGGCCAATAAAAAATTCTATTCTACTCTATTCTATTCTATCCTATCCTATTCTATCCTATCCTAATGAATTCCATTCCATCTATCCTATCCTATCCTATCCTATCCTATCCTATCCTATCCTATCCTATCCTATCCTATCCTATCCTAATGCATTGCATTCCATCTATCCTATCCTATCCTATCCTATCCTATGCTAATGCATTCTATGCTATTCTATTCTATTCTAAAATTGGATTGTCAGCTGTTTATCACCCTACATGATTCAGCAAAGGAATCTGCCCTCTGTTCTGAAAGCATTAGCCATTAATGAGAACAGCTTCCTTTGCCTATATATTAAAAGAAGGTCGAAGCACAGAATTGTCAGTACTTTCATTGCACGACTGCACCAGATATATAACTCTCCCATCAGCGCTGGAAGCAATCTTAAAAACTTGGCGGGTGATATAAATAAATGTATATTATGTTGGGGTAAAGCTATCAAAAGTACTAAATTAGAAGTGTGCCATAAATAAGAGGAACGGGTTCATTTTTGCAATATCAACCCCAAGGAATTCACACGGGTACAATTTGCATCCCTTTGTTAGTACACGTAGTCCTCGACTTACAACGGTTCATTTAGCGACCGTTCAAAGTTACAGCGGCATTGAAAAAAATATTTTTCATACTTACAACCACTGTAGCATCCTCATGGGCACGTGATCAAAATCCAGATGCTTGGCAACTGGTTCATATTTACGACGGTTGCAGTGTCACGTGATCCGCTTTTGCGACCTTCTGACACGCAAAGCCAATGGGAAAGCCAGATTCACTTAACAACCGGATTACTAACTTATCAATTGCAGTGATTTGCTTAACAACTGAGGCAAGAAAGGTCGTAAAATGGGGCAAAGCTCACTTAATAATTGTCTCACTTAACAACAGAAATGTTGGGCTCAGTTGTGGTCGTAAGTCAAGGACTACCTGTTTATGACTGTAAGGCACCCAGAGTTACTCTGTGGTAAGATGGGTGGCCAATTCATTTTATAAATAAATAAATCCGTAAGTGACTTGCCATTGTAATTCCGGGCTCAATTACATAAGTCGAGGACTACCTGCAGTAGAATTGCTTAAGGTTTCCTCAAAAAAGGGCCTTTCAGGGAACATATTCTGGCATTTTCTCTAGGATGCTCCTGTTACCAAAAATATATATTTTTGTCAAATACTTTCTATTTTGTTTTATTTTTCTTGTGTGAAAGTTCCTAGCCAGTCCTAAAATATCCTAGAATTTTGCTATATTTGGGGCATTGTGGCAAATACAAAATGGCAGTCTGTTGAACGGAAGACTTTGGTTGTTGCTAGCAGTATTAATGGTGCAAATATATATACATATTTCCAAATCTCTTTCCATGATGTCTTCTCCAGAATGAGGAATGATTACTCTAAGCTAGGCAAACGGACTCTGTAACTTTAAGAGATTTATCAGTCAACGTTACCTGTCAGGCTTGGTTTGTTTGCGATTCCACGATAAAGAGTATTTCTAAAATATTAATGGAATTCACCATTTATCTCTGTTGCATTAGTTAATGAGATCAGTCAGGCATTCTTTGCACACACACACACACAAAGCTCTCATTTTCTTGGTCCTCAATTTATAATTAACCTGTTTAGATACATGACTCTGTAATTTAAATTATATATTGCATTTGTTTTCATTATTTTTTTTCTTTTTAAAAAAGTGATTTACAGTCTAAACCCTATCTTTTCGACAATAACAATATTTGTATATGTTTTCAGAGTTTAATCATAGGTTTGGGATTACATCACTGTTCACAACGATAAGCAACGTATTGTAATGAAATTAAATACGCAGGGATCTTCTCCAGAAATGTGGCACACATACACACATTCACAGCAGATTGAACATGGTACTTCAGCAAATGGGATTCTGGGTAGGATTCTGACCATTGATTCCACTTACCTTCACTACTGGTTCTCAACTGGGAACGAGCGTGTGGCGCTTCTGCGCATGCACAGAACATCCGGGATGACGTCCGGGTGGGTGGGCGGAGCCTCCCGCCACCCGTACCACCGGTTCCCACGATCCAGAGGGAACCGGTAGAAACCCACCACTGATTCTGAGGTAAAATTAATTAACAAATACCTGTTACAGTTAAGCAACACAAGGGTTACATTTCACAGAAATATTTTACACAAAAGAAGACTGGCTAATATTCTAAATTCAGAATATATTGACTAATACGCTCATTACAGAGGTGATAAAATGAATATGTACTCTATTACTCATCATCTCCTTTTAATGACCCCCAAATCCCTTGAGGGGTGGAATCTCAGCAACTGAATGGAACTGAGTGTTGACTGGCCAGATGCCCTTCCTGTCCCCAGTGCGGAGATGTACTATATTAATACTGCACCATTATTATCAAATATCAAAAAATAACTAACCCCAAATTACCAACAAAATAAGATTATGAAGCCGTTGGGTGAGACTAACGTTGAAAAAGATGAAACGATACAGTATATGTAGTTGAGATAAGCACCAGTCTAATTGCACTGACTTTATTTAAGAGTACAGATAGTTCTTGGCTTGTGGCCTCTCTTTCAACTTTGTGGTGTCTTGGAAAAAGTGACTTACAACCTGTACTTGCACTTATGATCTTTGCACTTTTCCCATGACCATGTGGTCGCAACCTGGGCATTTGGCAACTATGGCTCGCATTTATGACCAACCGCAGCACTGTGCAGTCACATGATTGTGATTTGCACACTTTTTCTTGCCAATTTCTGGCGCTTGGGGAAGCTGGATTCCTTTAACAACAACCACAAAAATTGTTGTAACGTTGAGTTCAGACTCGAAGGACTGTTGCAATGATTTTACAACAGATAATTCTGGTTCCATTTGAGGTTGTACATCGAGGACTACCTGAAAAGAATGCAAAAGGTCTAATGTCTTATTTGGCCACGAACTCTTTGAAGCTTCGGTGGTGTCTGTCAGAATATTCATGAACTGGCAGAGACGTGGTAACAAGGTCAGCCAATGAATAGGCATAGCAACTGGATCAGCCAATGAGGGCTGTTTGGAAACAGAAACAGAAAGCAAGAAGCCTGGCTGTGGCTTAGCTCTGTGCTTAGCACACAAGTCTGTCTTAGTCTGTCTGCAACTCTCAACTGAAACCAATCTCTCTTCTCTACCACGTTGGAAGAGCCACTATTGGTATTGTACAGTTATTCATGTGTTATATTGTATATAAAGAGAAGTTAACGAATCCTGCTGAATCAGTTATCTGTGTGTGCTTTCTGGATTTGATTATTGCAACAAACTCTGACAGTGTCCCTCTAGTCTCTGGTTTAGTTTAGGAATTACAAATGAGATATTTCACCAAGTCAGTTCAGGTCTTTGTGGTCATTAACTAGATCTTTCTCCAAGCTTTGTGGCATTTTTAGGTGGCCAATTATATTGATCACTAGCCAAATATTACCTTCAAATTTGATTAGATTTACGGTACTGTGGCTAGGATAGTGGCTGCAGAAACCAAATGCATCTTTTCTGCCTTGAGCCAGAATAGAGTTCTGGTTGGATATTTTCTCAGATTGACAATGATGGTCTCGTGAAACGTCGGGGGAAATCAGGAGATTTAGGCAGTTCAAATAAGTATATGTTGTAAGCTTAAGTTCTCTACAAGAATCTGACCTAGTAGCAGTCAAGGAAAATCAGCGGGAATAAGAAGGCATTCAAGATGAGCTGGATTTAGATCTCTTGTGGGCATGCAGGAACTCGTGATTTACAGATTAACAGAGTTGGAAGAGAATTTGTAGGTCATCTAGTCCCCCTGCCCAAGCAGAATGCCCTACATCATTTCTAACAAATGACAGTCCAATCTCTTCTTGAAAGGCTCCAGTGATGAAGCTCCCACAACTTCCGAAGGCAACTTCTGTTCCATTGGTTGATTGTTCTCACTGTCAGAAAGTTCCTCCTTATTTCTAGGTTGAATCTCTCCTTGATAAGTTTCCATCCATTATTCCTTGTCTGGCCTTCAGGTGTCTTGGAAAATAGGTTGACTCCCACCTCTCTGTGGCAGCTATTCAAATATTGGAAGACTGCTACCATTTATCCCCTGGTCTTTCTCTTCATTAGACTAGCCATGCCCAGTTCCTGTAACCTGAAGAAGAAGTAGAAGATATTTGAATTTCTACGAGGAAAGGCAGGCCAGTTGTAGACTTGATACAATGGTTGTGCTTCATATAATAGAAGAATATCTGGGGATGGGATCAATACAAAAGTTGATATTACAGAGTTTTGTAGGTACATATAGATACCGAATTAGCCACAGCTAAGGGACTGGATCACATGCTTGGTACGCAGATTTGAAGTTTGCAACCCCTACAATGCTCATTTTCCTTACTTGTGAGAAAAAGTTGTGAAGAACTATTCATCGGGGTTGCAAAAGGATTTAATTTTTGCAAAGTTTCAAGTGCTACCCAAAGGAGCCCCAAACTCAGAAAGATTTTGCTGACCTGGAATTTGAGTCTTTTCTCCCAATATTTCCTCTAATATAATATAATAAATAATATTATATTATTTTTATCAGGTCCGCCTGATACGCCAGTCGTGCCCCTTTCTGAATCGTGATGCCCTACGCACAGTCACTCAAGCCCTCGTCACTTCCCGCCTGGACTATTGCAATGCTCTCTACAGGGGGCTTCCCCTGAGGAGCACACGGAGGCTCCAGTTGGTTCAGAATGCGGCCGCGCGGGGGATCTTGGGAGTCTCAAGATACTCCCATGTGACGCCTCT
>JANHFK010000371.1:332058-345068 GCA_036250565.1 Sibynophis collaris
AAAGGTGGGGGGAAGGAGTGAGGTTGGCTGAGTCCTTAATGTCCCATTGGCAAAGGTGGGGGCTGAGTTTCTGCTTCTCTGAGTTGAGGGGCTGAGTGCTAACTTCCTACAGTGGCAAAAGAAAGCAAAAGTAGCACCAATAGTAATAGGTGCCTTGGATGTAATTCCAAAATGTTTGGAGCACCAATTGAACTCCATCAGCATTGACAAAATCACCATCCATCAATCGCAAAAGGCAACTTTCAGAACTTACATCCTCTGACAATATCTTTAACACCATCAAACTTCCACATCTGCTTATCTCACATCCTTGAGAGGAACTTGATAGGTAGACAAAAATGCCAGATCCAGTCTGAAGATCTGGCTGACTGTGCAACAAACCATAATATGCAATATCTAGTTCTGCCTTAGGCATGAAAACAGGTTGGGTAACTATGGGCCAATTACTCTCTCTCAGACCTTTTGTCCTTTTACACCTGCTGACTTTTAATAGTATTTCATCACTTTTGCTGTTAGCTAACATTGGAAGAAATGCCCATCTGGGTTCAGTTCCAAGTGGGGAAAAAGACACTGGAAACATGGAGACTTGCTTGGAAAGATGGTTTAATGGTGGACAGGAATCACATGGCTTGAGTTCCTGAGCAGAAAAAGCCATTACACATTTCAAAATATTGGGTCCCTTGATTTTATACCGTCTCTTGGGCCCCACCTCAGTGTGTCCTGTTCCTGTGTAAGAAATGCATCCTGACTGGTTGTCAGACTCCCTGGGGGCAGGGGGCTTAGCTAATTTTGTAAGTTGTCTCCCAAGCTTGCTTGAGCCTTAATGGCCCATTGACAAAGGTGAAGGGAATAAGGAGCTGCTTTGTCTTTAAAACATGTTTCTCCATTTCTCATCCAGGGAAATATAATATTCTGCCTTTTTAATAGTCCCTAAAATATTTCATTCTTCTAGGAGAGGGGTGGGTGCTAACTTCCTGCACTAATGGAAGCCCTGATGAACAATTCTATATAGTGCACCTGGGAGATACATTTCGCTTCACGCCTTAGTACTAAGTACTTAATACTAAGTGTATTGGTCGCGAAGGGCCCGCCATTAATAACGCTTCCCACCCAACGGCTGAAAGAAACCATTTCATCTGCGCCGCTTTCCTTACAAGGAGCACGTGCGTTGACAAGCCCATGCTCGTTTCAAGCATATGGGCGCGGACTGATGACGTTTTAGCAAGATGCAGGCATAATTTAAACTCTCGTAGGGAAACATGAGAAAGACAAACGATAGAAACTGGAAGAGGTCCCGGCCCACTTAGGTGGGTGGGGCCATTATTAAAAGCAGCCAATGGCGGAGGATGCTTGTGCGGGTGGGCGGAGCTGAGGGCTTCCGGACAGCGCAAGAAACGTGCCGCACACGCCCTTGCGTCCCCTTTTCTCCGCAGCTTGTCTTCCCTCCCCCCTCCCCGGTCATCCCACGCGCCTTCCAGTTTCCCTTTCCGGCGGCGGCTGTGCGCATGTGCGTTGCTGCGACGCTCCGTCAGTCTTTTCCTGCGCCGCGTGAGGTAAGTGCTTGGCCTGACGCGGGCCGGCGGGCGCGTGTGCGGCATCTCCCGTCTTCCGCCCGACCTTTGGCGGGAGGCTCGGGAAGCGCGGGGAGGCTCGGAGGGTCCTTCACGGGGGCCGGACGCGCGTTGGCCGCCCTTTCCCGCTTCCTTGCGGCTCGGAGCCCAGCCATGGGGGGGAACGAGGGGCCAGAATACGAAGCCCTGAGGAGGCCCACCGGCCTGAGGAAGGCGTTGCCGGGCGGATTTACCTCACCCGACCGGCGCCTTCACCGAATGGCCAGAGATTCTCCTCTTCCCGAGGCTTTTTTTCCCCCCCTCTCGCCCGGGAAAGGAACTGCCTCGCAAGTCCCTGCCCCCCTTCCCGAGCTGCCCACGCGGCTCCACCCAGGTAGGTAGCTCGCATCGCTGGCAAGGATGAATGACTCCGCCCGCTGGGAAAAGCCCTCGTGGATCTCGACAGGGTCGGGGCCTTCTCTGCCTTCCAATCTCGTTCGCTCTTTCCTGGGAAGGCTGCAACCTCGACTAAGTCTTCCCGTGCTTTAAAACCGCCCTGAGTCCTGCGAAGGAGAAGGTGCGGTATACAAATTAAATTAAACTTAATTAAACTTAAAAACCCCCACCATTTTTTAAAGTTGACTCCGGTCGCCTTGCGGCCTTGGGAATCGATAGAAAGGGCGGCCTGATAACTGCTGAGTCGTCAGTGTCCGCCCCTCCCTCCCCCCAGCCCGGGGCCCATTCATTACGATAATCCATTAAAACACTGGAAGGTAAATGCGGACCCAGGGACGCCTCCTTTTGACCTTTCAGGAGAGCCTTTAGAAGTTCATTCCTCTTGCAGAAGAATTGCAATTCAGGCGTTTGTCCGGCATATAAAGAGGGTGTGCCCAAATCCCTGTTAGAAATTTGCAAGTTGCCCTGAGGGCAAGTGGGTCACACCTTGTTGGCCTTCCCAGAATTTCAGGTTTGGTGGTAATAAATCCTCCCTTAAACGCAAAGGTTTTGCTTATCTCCTTGAGTTCTCCGGGCATTTTTAATATTCTCTTCCAACAAGAGTCTTTCTCTTAGGAACTGAGTAGGTAGTTCTGGATATGAAGACACAAAAAAGGAGGGAGGCATTTGCCATACGTGGAGGAGGAGCAGGCAAGAATGATTGCTGCCAAAATGCAGTCTCTTGCCTCTGGCCGCAGCTGCTGCCGCCTTCCTTACTTGCACGTTCATAGTGCACACACCCTTGTAGTTTCTATAATGGTGATGAATCATGTTTCTTAGTGATAGTTGTAATGGCCGATCTATTTAAGCTGCTGAAAACTGAATCAGAGTGCATTCAACACTACTGTCATGGCCAGACTTCAATAAGAACCATTGTAGTAATTGTAACATGGTCTGGCTTAGCCATCAATATTAATTGAAATAATCATGGTGTTATTAGTTTTCCAGCTGCTTGATTCCTTCCACTTTTCTCAAGCGTTTCAAATGTGGCCTGTGAATAACTGACATAAAATAGTTTCACTTGTTCCTTAATTATATAGATGGCTCATGGAGGATATAATCTGAAGAAAGCAATTTTGAAAAATACCTCAAGTTGTATTGTTGCCAGACACACTTATAAATCATAGTTACCAATCCTATCACTCAAGCTCCACTTGAGGGTTGGAAAGCTTTATGTTATCCTAACTATTATATAACCATGACCACAGCTGCTCTTCAGTACTGCATTGAAATTTCAAACCAATTAAAAATATTATTCATAACTTTTTTTCTAGCTTTCCCTTTTCTTCCCCCTCATCTAGGTAATATATATTAATTTAATTTCTTTTATCTAAATGGTGAGGAATTGGATGTATCTAGAGAATAGTATACTACTGAGCAAAAAAGTTTGTGAAACTAGTTGAGACTAGCTAACATCTGTAAGGAGAGAGGAATAAACCTTACTTATTCTTTGGTGCAGAACGATGTAGAGACTGCATTAGGTTAAAAGCATCAGTAGCAAGTTTGATGATATCTATGAAAAGGCTGAGAACTGTCTCTTGGAAATTACAGTATTTTCTAGAATTCATTTTGTACTATGGCGGATGAAGTTGACTTCACCACTGGAGATGCTGGTGCTTCTGCCACTTACCCAATGCAGTGCTCTGCACTCCGTAAGAATGGCTTTGTGGTGCTGAAGGGACGTCCCTGCAAGATTGTGGAAATGTCAACTTCCAAAACTGGCAAACATGGTCATGCCAAGGTAATCTCAGAGTATAATTTTCCTCTTTTACTGCTTTGATGCATAAGTAGTGTCTTATGGATATTAACAATTTGCCATTATTTTATTTTTGCTTAGACTGCATTTGTTGTTGGTTGTCCTTACAAATTGATTCAATCATCAAATAAAATTGCATGCTATCTTGTTTCTCCAAATAGAACATATTTAAAGTGAACAAATTCCAAAATGGCACATTGGATTAATTCAAGCATTGTGCTCTAATTCTGCATATCATTTTTTTTCAGCCAGTTCTCCATGGTCTGTTACTTTCTAAATGTTTTGGAACTAGAACCTGCAGAATTGCTAGCCAACGTGGTGTTTTCTGTGCCTTGTCATAACTGAATTTATATGCCAATAAATGAAGGGGAAAATCTATTTGTGCAAGAAGTGAAAGGATGGAGGAAATCCAAATGCTGTGTGTAGCGTGTTTTCAACAAATTAGTCTTAAGATTCTAAACATCTGGACTGAATGAATGAATCTAATTTTACAAGTCAGTTTCATAAAGACTATAGAAGTAGCTTACCTGAATTAACCTTTGAAATTTGCAGAATGTGTTACATGCTAAAAGTTAGAAAATTGCCTTATATGTAAATCTGCTTGTGATAGTCTTCTGATAGATTGCATCTTAGCAGAATAGTTTGTAGGTAAGAGCTGGAGAGTTGACACTGAAATTAATATTGGGAACTTGCTTCCCTATAAATTACCCCACTTACCCACCTATTGTGTTGCCTAAGGTCCTGTAATGAATGCATTTAAATACTTGATGAACTTTAGGCATTATCTTATATACAATACAGCTATTGTGTATAATGCAAACACCTAATAGTTTTGAGCCTTTGGGAAAACATCTAAAATATACATAGTACAAAACATTCAGTTTATGACATTTTAATCAAGGATAACATATTCAGAATACTGCAGAATCTATATTGAAACATCTTCATAGCTAGTTTGTTTCCCCTTAACTTTTTTAAAGAGATGTTATGCGGGAAGATCTGAATAAATATGAGAAAATGTGAATTACAATATTCTTGATAACCTAATTGCATGATTATGAATGTTTTCTAAATAGGTTCATTTAGTTGGTATTGATGTGTTCACTGGCAAAAAGTATGAAGACATATGCCCTTCCACTCACAATATGGATGTTCCAAATATCAAGAGGAATGATTATCAGGTAAGTATGTATCTGAATCTAGGCTTTCCTTGGACCTGCTATCTAGATGTGTACAAAATGGAAGCC
This sequence comes from Sibynophis collaris, assembly GCA_036250565.1. NCBI lineage: Eukaryota > Metazoa > Chordata > Lepidosauria > Squamata > Sibynophiidae > Sibynophis > Sibynophis collaris. The sequence continues at coordinate 337,107 of JANHFK010000371.1, forward strand.
TCACTTTGGGAAACCTGGTCTAAATTAAGATGGGGGATCTTATGGACCTCCATGTACTTAGGCTACCCAATTGTCCCTTTGTGGTGCTGAAATTGATTCATGGATATCTAGATTTCCAACAGTTTATTCTTAATGGGGTTATTCATAATTTAATATTGTGTAGTATCAATTCCAGGTAGTCCTCAGCTTACGACCACAATTGAGCCTAGTTTCTGTTATTGAAACATTTGTTAAGTGAGTTTTGCCCCATTTTACAACTTTACAACTTGACACAGTTGTTAAGGGAATCACTGCAGTTGTTAAATTACTAATCTGGTTGTTAAATTAATCTGGCTATCCTATTGACTTTACATGACTCTGCAATGGGACACTGCAATGGTCATAAATATGAACCAGTTGCCAAGCATCTGAATTTTGATTGCATGATCATGGGTGTGCTGCAGAAGTCGTAACTCTGTTGTGAGTGGAGGACTACCTGTATCTATATTTACAGGCTCCTAAAGGGTCTCATTACAATTGTCGCCATACAATATTCTGGACTGTATGATTCCTAGATTACTAGAAAGAACATGCAGGTAGTCCTCAGCCTATGACCATAATTGAGCCCAAAATTTATGTTGCTAAAGTGAGATATTTTTAAGTGAATTTTGTCCCAATTTAAAACTTTTCACGCCCTAATTGTTGAATCACTTTAGTTGTGAAGTCAGTAACAGGGTTAAATGAATCTGGCTTCCCCATTGACTTTGCTTGTCAGATAGTTACAAAAGGGGATCACCTCAGGACGCTGCAACCATTATTAATATAAGGCAGTTGCCAAGTGTATGAATTTTGATCACATAATCATGGGAATGCTGCAACTGTTGTAAATATGAAAACGATTATAAGTCACTTTTTTCGGTGCCATCGTAACTTTGAATAGCCACTAAATGAATTGTCGAGAACTACCTGTACATGTGCAGGTAGTAGTAAGCAGTAGTAATCAAATGGCTTGTCTCTTGCTGGGTTTCAGCTGATTATAAACATTTGATTTCTTTCCAGTCATCAGTTATCATTAAATAATAAAACTACCTTATCTATGGCATGATACAACCGCATTGTCCTTTGTATATATTGTAAATGTGTACAAAACCACCTGTTCCAGCCACATCGATAATTTTTGGAGGAGAAGTGGAATATTCCACAGTTCTCAATTGTGAAATGGTATTATGCATGTTAGAATATTGCAAGATGGTACCAAGATTCCAAAAAATCTAAAACTTTTGGAGACATCTTGGTTTGAATTAACATTAATAGTTTTAAAAATGAATAGTAAAGAATACATACTTTTTTTCTTCCAACTTCTGATAAAGTCTTCTAAAAAGATTTTCTGAAACCTGTGATTAACTGATGTGAGAAAATAGAAATCGTACTGTAGTTCTTTAAAATATATGGGCTTAAAAATTAATTTGAGAAATGGCAACATTGAGAAATATGTTGTGAAGATGTTTTAATTTCACAGATCATTCTGATAACTTCAGGATAGGCATTCTCAAAAAGAACACACACAAGTTTTATTTTCAAAGTGGTGGTTCTATCATTCCCCATTTTAATGAAGAATGTAATTGAATAAAATATTTTATATCATATCTTGCAGCTGATCTGTATACAGGATGGCTACCTTTCTTTGCTGACAGAAAGCGGAGAAGTTCGAGAAGATCTAAAAGTCCCGGAAGGTGATTTAGGCAAAGAAATAGAGGGAAAATACAATGCAGGAGAAGATTTCCAGGTAAGGATGCCCATTTTACTCTTTAGATAATGACATCAAATTCTGTAGGAATGTTTCTTATATCTTATCTTTTCCTCCATGAATAACAGTTTTTGTCTGTAAAGCAAAGGAAGTGCTTTCTATCTAGAATCCAAGTGTATTATTTATTTTTTATTTGTTACTTTATTACATTTTTATGCCGCTCATCTTCCCACAAGGTTACCAGTGGTGGCTTGCTACTGGTTTTACTACCGGTTCACTGATCGCACGCTTCGTGGGCGTGCTTTGCGCGCATGTGTGGGCGTGCACAGTTTGCAAAAACTTTCCATTTCCGCGTTTCTACTGGGGAGAGCACAGCTGATTCGTGCGGCAATCCATTCTGCCACGCTAATCAGCTGAGAAGATAAAGGTAAAAAGAACCTGGGCGGGTGGGCCAATCTGAACGTCGGGAGGAACTGGTTTGCTACTAGGTGATCATCGGTGCTACCGGTTCGCCCAAACTACTGCGTACCTGTAGTAACCCACCACTGAAGGTGACTATGCAGTTTACAAGTTATAAAACAAGTAAAAATAATTAAAACATTAAAAACCACACAGATTAAAACGTTTCAATTTTCAAAAATATCGTTTTGAGTTAGGTCTGTTTCTGTCTTTGCATTCATCTTCTAAGAGGAAGTCACCAATGTACACTCTATCCTTTAAATGAACATGAATTTTAACTAGTTAGGAATATTTCAAATATCTTATTGTCTTCCCACATTTTTTGATAATCCATGATGTAGAAAACATCCCAATGCAGTTAATGAACAAAGCAAAATTAGCTGGATTCACATCTATAAAATCATAAACCCTGGTTTAAGCTTCTCTGCATAGATTCATATACAATATTCCATAAATAAGTGAACCACATTTTTGCTTAGTGTGCTCTCCTAGTTTTTCTTATATTTATGGGAAATGAATTTGCTGTAGGAATAGTAATTTTAAAGCTAATAATGTAGCAAACTACAAGATGTGTTAATTGAAATGATAATATAATTGAATTGTAGAAACTAAAAAAATTCTTTTTTTCCTTTCTGTAGGTGTCAGTCATGTCTGCAATGAGTGAAGAATGTGCTGTAGCCATAAAACCTTGCAAATAGGACCACCTGGATCAAACAGTTGCTAAAGTACCAGCAACTGCAAATCTTGTATTTTAGTTCTGATTATCACCAAAGCTATAACCTTCACTAGCAACCTCGTGTCTTTGTTTGAAAATAGTGCTGACTGATGTTGCAAGCAGTTTGGCAATATTAAGATTGCTGAAGTTCAAGTGCTTACAGGAATGGCAAGGCAGTCAAAAACTGTCATTTTAGATCATGAGGTATTCAAAAGTAGTATGCTTTGCTCAAAAGAGACTGTATAGCAGTGCCAATACCAAGGTAGTACTCAGTTTGAGTTTACGTACATTTTAAAGAAACGAAAGTAACTTTGTTTTAAAATCTTAAGCATGGTAAAATGTGGCTTGCACTGAACTGTGAAGGCCAATTGAGCTAGAGACAACGGAACTCATGTGATCAAAATGCCAGTGCTGATTGGCTGTGTACAGCAAACTGTAGCTTTGCTGTCTTGCTCTTAATTGGTCACAATTTGCTGTGATGTAAACATCCAAAATTGCTGGATGCTTTCATACTCTGGTTAATAGTGCACAAATGTTGGAGCAGGGTAGAGAGGAGGAGATTCACTAGAGGCCTTTGTTTTCAATGTAGAGTTCAACCACTTCCAGTTTTAAACAAGGCAATGCCTCAAGAGTTAACAGTATTTGATTTGGCTTTTAATTTTTTTTTTAGGTTTATGGCAGAAGTAAACTTTTTTTTTTTAGGAATTGAAGCAAACCTGTACCTATCAATGGCCTGAAGGCTAAATTTCAACCCTGTGTCACTGAACAGAATTTGAGCCATGGATTGTCTTGTAGAGTTTATAAAGAACTTATGATAGCGCAACTCTGTCAAACACATGAACCTCTGGACTATAATAGAACTGTTCTGATTCAAAACCTACTTGAGAAGGATTGGTTACACTGCATAGGCAAATGCCTAACTACTAATCAACCTATTATCCATGTGATCTTTGCTTGCAAGGTCATGTTTCAGCTTGATTAGCATTTGGGGAGAACCTAATCACTTAAATTTGCCTTATACTTTGGTAGCAAATGACTAACTTGAACTAGTGACTAGATTCTTAAAACATGCTTAGTTCATTGGCAGTTTTTTTTGGGGGGAGGGGGGCAATAGTAAAATAGGATTTTGAGCTTAAGTTAACAGAATTGCCCTTAAGTGGTAAAACTAGAGTAGAGGGGAAAAGAAACTGCATCTGGATCTTTATAAGCTCTAGATTTAACTAAGCAAGTATCTATGCAGAACAGGGGCACAATACAACTTAATTTGGCAATAAACACTCTTGGAAAAAAAGCACAGTCTTGTTATAATGGTAAATAACTACATGTTTCAAGATCTAGGGCTACTAGGAAGCTGAAGGATTCTAGCTTATTGTCAAAAGTTTAATCATGTGAGTGTTCCTTAATACTGTATTGTCAATATCCATACCAGGAATGGAAGTCACCGTTTGAAATGTGGACTCCCATTTGCTAGTATCATTTGTGATGATCATTTGTCCAACAGTTATCTATTGTGCCTGAGCAGCTGAGAATACTGAGGTCATAATATTTTAAGGAGTCTTGCTAGTATCTCCTAGTGGTGTCATCTTTTTAGGAATTTATTACCAGAAGTACTCACTCCTGAAAGTGGTACTTAGACTTCAGATTAATTCCTAGCAGTCTGAAACCACAAGTCAGGAAAAAAAATACAATGTCTATTAGATAGATCTTATGTAGGACACCAGTAAAACTACAGTATTTCCAACAAGCTAATAGCAAAGCCATTTCTCTTGTAGAGGTTAATTGTCTACAAACCCACTAAGTTTACAGTAAACTTTGCTATTGAAACAATGCTATATATATTTCAGGTTCTTTGAGCTATTTCAGGGCCATCATGTTCCTACGAATCCATGTTTAGATTGTTTTTTACTTTTTAGTTGAAACCAATCACATTTAATTTTCAAGAGCAGGGTCAAAATCTTACAAGCTGAGGGCCAAAATGAAGTCTCAAATAGTCCTGTTGTCAGTTTGTTATGATCTAAGCTATTTGCTTGGGGTCCATTATCTTTTGTTCATCGGACTGCGGATTTTTTTCCCCTTAGATGTTAGGGATTCTTTTGTTAAAACCCCAATTTACCTCTTGATGTCTTTGTTGTCTTGCATCTGTGCGCAACGAAACCACTGCTAGTTGAGCCATGACTTGAGTATATTCTTCTCAGGGCTGCTCTTGTGAAGATGTGAAAGAGCTTAAGTTGATTATTTTAACAAAGCTGCTTAAAAGTTGTAACAGGGTTTTGTATTGCATAAATTTATAGCATGCCTAGGACACAAGTAAAATTTAGTATATTGAATTAGTCTAAAGGAGTCAAACATTGTGATCCATCTACCCTGTAGGTTAAGGGGACATGTTTGACAACAGTAAGCTTTAAATGTTGGAATGCTGACTATGTCTGGGAATTTAATGGAATAAGCTGTGTTAAATTTTTGTGTGTGTGTAAAGAGCAAGATTCTTGTCTGTTACTATCAAAAATTTTCACAGTATAATTAGAGACATTGATCTTTGTGGTGTTTAGATTGTGGTACTGTACTTGTAGAATTCTGGGCTTTCACATTCAGTGACTGTTACATTAAAAAAAGTCATTGTTTTAAATTAAATGTTGGGTGGGGGGAATGGTTTTGTATTTGCCACAATAGGAAGCTCCCATAAGTATGCAATTATACCTACTGGCAAGTAATGTATGCAAAGTTCATTATATAAGAGTGCCCTTGACTTTAAAAGCAAAACTTGAAAGGTTTGTACTTTTTCTGCATTTCTGTAATAGTGAAGTGTTCATATGTTTAAGAGTTCTTGGCTTTTAATGATTTGTTTTAACAAAATGTTTGAATTATTATTTGAGTCACAGTAACAAAAAATAAAGTTTAAACTTAAAGGCTATTTTTATTGTCACTTCTATATTTCCCATACATCCACCATAGTCTTCTCCAGCAAATTGGAGAGATTTCATTTTATACCACTATGTCATAGTTTATACCACTTTAGCAACTGGTTCTGTGCTATAGTTCTATTATTTAACATCAATGATCTCCATGCGTAGGTTTTAAAGAAAAATACTGTTGGGAGAATAACACAATTGGAAGGAATCTTGGAGGTCTTCTAGTCCAACCCACTACTCAGCCAGGAAACTTGGTACTCCATTGCAGACAAATGGTTGCCCAAGAAACTTCCAGTGTTGGAGTATTCATAACTTCTGGATGCAAGTTGTTCTACTGATTAATAATTCTAGTTTTCAGGAAATTTTTCCTTAGTTCTAAGTTGCTTCTCTCCTTGATTAGTTTCCATCCATTGCTTCTTGTCCTGCCTTCAGATGCTTTGGAGAATAGGCTGACTCTGTTATTTGGGGCACCCCCTTAGATATTGAAACACTACTATCATGTCACCCCTAGTCCTTTTCATTAAACTAGACATACCCAATTCCAGCAACCGTTTTTAGGAGCTTGTAGGACTGTGGAGATGTACATATCTGTACATCTAGATATGCCTACAAATCTTGAAGGGGATATCTTGTCCTGTTCTCTGCTTGAAAATACGTTTCTTGATTGCTACTTGAAGGCAATATAAGAGAGATGAGGAGGGGAAAACTGAGCAGGCCCTTTGTGCCTCGCTTACATGACAATGTCAAATTCCCTCTTCTTTGTGGCATCCCCTGAGATATTGGAACACTGCTATCATGTCTCCCCTAGTCCTCCTTTTCATTAAATTAGACATATCCATTATAGAGACAAAAAACAGGAAAGTTTCTTATCAAACCTTAAGGCCAAATAGAATTAAGATAAAATGATCATTATTATGCAGTACACTGCTGTGGAACTAGCAGATTTGACTATACCATGTCAAACAAATGGTACAATTTTCCAGATGAAAGTTTTTCACAAGTTCTGGTGACAAGTTGTTCCCCTAATTAACTGTTCTAAAGAAATTTCTCCTTAGTTCTATGTCGCTTCTCTCTTTGATTAGTTTCCACCTATTGCTTCTTGCCCTGCCTTCGGGTGCTTTCCAGAATAGCTTGACCCCTCCTTTGTGGCAGCCTCTTAGATATTGGAACATTGCTATCATGTCACTCCCAGTCCTCCTTTTCATTAAACTCAATGCCGGCAACCATTCTCCATATGTTTTAGCCTCCAGTTCCCCTAATCATCTTCGTTGCTTTCCTCTGCACTCTGCAGAATCTCAACGTCTTTTTTTATGATATGGCAAAACTGGATGCAGTATTTCAAGTGTGGTCTTAACCAAGGCGTGGAACTGGAAACCAATCGTCCTAGAATACTATCAAACCATTATGTACTGGGAAAATAATGAGTGGAATTAAGAGTGCAATCAGAGGGACCATCACTTCCAAATTACCATCCTTCGGTTTAGAAACCCGGAAGCTGGAATCCCAACGCACGTGAAGGGAGCTGTGCTCTTTACCCGGCATGCCTTGCCTCTCATTGAATCAGAAACGCCCGGAAACCGGAATCATAGGGAGCAGCGCTTCCTAGAGGCGCCTACTACACTACAGTATCTCTCGGGCGCGTGCGGCACGCCTTACGTAGATTGCGTCACAGGCGGATCGCTATAAAAGAAGGCCGTGAGGAGACCTTCGCTCTTTTCGGAATCCGAAGACTGTGCTGACATGGCGCCGGTGAGCGGGTTTCGTGTGTGTGTGTGTGTGTGTGTGTGTGTGCGTGCGCATGCGCTATCGGTCGTTGACGAGGCGAAGCGGTACGGGTTGTTTCAAGGGAAGGGAAGGAGCCGAAACTTTGTGAGGTGGCTTTGGCCTCAGTCCTTTCGTTGTGAGCTGGGGGGAAGCCGAAGAGTGGACGGTTAAGCTTCTCTCTGCGAGGGTTGCCTTGCGAAAGACCCTGCCAGACTCTTCTTAGAGGGAGACCAGCCTAGTCAATGATAAAATAAGCATCTATGGATGAATGATGAAAGACCTAAATTGCTTTTTTTTTGGGGGGGGGGGGGAGGAATATCCTCATGAACATGGGTCTCCAACCGTGGCGACTTTAAGCCTGGCGGACTTCAACTCCCAGAATTCCCCAG
>JANHFK010000371.1:354994-366021 GCA_036250565.1 Sibynophis collaris
TATAAAATCTAAAATCCCTTGTTCAACTATAAAATTAGAAGATGTCACTAAAATTTCCACATGTTTGTCAGGTTTTGAATTTTTACTTATGGAAATCTGTTCAATCCATTTTCATGTCAAACGCTTTTTCTTATTTGGAAGAATTCGCAAAAAGAACCCAATTATATTTTATTGATTTAAATTCAAATAGAATATTCTTTCTCATAATAATAATCTTATCATACAGCATTGATTAAAATTTAAAGCAATCTTAAATATGGTTTTATTGAAGTAGCAACCATATTACATTCATGTCTAAATTACAAATATCTATAAAGTCCAAGAACCAGGACTTGTCTATAGCCTCTAAATAATAATCCACTGGAAGAAAAATATTGAAAAGATAGCAGTACTATAGCTAAAATATTATCTTCAAAATTGTTGTAAAACTAAATATTAGCAAGTCAAATATGAAAAAAACTAATTAAAATGAAATTCAAGACAAAATAAAATCAACAACTGGATGTTACCATAGTACTGTAATATTGATAGGAACATGTCAATAACTGTCACTGTCACTTTCCCTTTTTCGATTCCTGGGACTGCATATGGGAAAGAAAAAGGTGGAAGTGCTATAGACAGCCAGAAAGATGATCTAGAAGCAAATACTCAAAAAACCCCAACCATTAATATATGTGATGGTAAAGCACTTGTAACAAAGATAGTATTAAGAAGAGATTTAGGCTGGCTCCTTTCTTACCACCGGAGTGTAAGGTGTGTGTGTGTCTGTATGGAGGGGACACACACAATCATGTTTGCAAGGATCTGCTATTATAGGCTAATGAACAATAAAGTACAGTTCTAGTCTTCCCTTGGAGTTGATTTCAGCTCTGATCTACCTCGTGTGGCTGATAGACATAAATGAAAATAAATTCTGTGCACTGGATAAACCTGTGAACCTCCAAACCTATAGATCATTTCTGAGTGGACTGGTGTGGAACATTCTATGCTTGAAGAAGTGGCTGTCAATTGTTTCAGATAATTAATAGACTTTTCAGGTTCATTAAATTTCCTCACACTGGTTTCCAAGGTAAGCCAAATATTGCAGAATAAAGAAAGTCTCTCCCCCCCCCCCGGTTGCCTGGCTGTAAGATGACCCTGGTGGAATGTTCTGCATTTCTGTACAACTCTTGACGGGTGGATCTGGAAACAACATTAGTTTCTTTCCTTTATATTTCAAATTTGTTGCCATTTTAGCTGCTTGAGATTTTGTCTCAATCAGCTCTCTGGAGAAATTCAATGATAGTAGGATCAATAGTTTGTAAGGAACCATGTCTAGATGACACATAATAGGCTGCCTCTATAGATTCAGTGCAATCTATCTAAAACAGGTCTAGGAGAGGTTTTTCCCCATGATTTCTTTTAAATAGACTTACATTGTTGATCAGATAATTCAAGCTAATATTCTTCTTCTACTTTCTTGACCTTGGATATGTTCCAAGGTTTCCTGGCAGGACATCAGCATTTTACTATCTGTCATGTCACGAGCTGTTAAAGCACCAGTAATTCCTTCAATCTTAGCTTGTTGTTCTTTTAGCTGCTTCTTGATCTCATCATAACTCCTCTCTATCCTTTCAATCTTATCTCCAAAATCTAAAAAAGCATATTCAGTGAATTCAACAGAACAAGAAAACTCAGTATTGTTTATTTCATGAGGCTTGGAATTTCTTGGTAAACCTAGTTTTCTCTATAGCTTCCTCTTGATTAGAGTGTCAGCCAATTCTCTCCATGTGCCAAGATGGAGAAGATAGCTTCTGACTTGAAGCCTTATTCCCTATATCTGTTATAGTTTCTTCAGAAACTGAGCATGGGAAAGAGCTGAATGATAGATATGTTTAATCACATTACCAGCTCTCTTCAGAGTCAATCAATTAATAATCAATCAATCAATCAATCAATCAATCAGAATAGAGCTGGAAGGGACCTTCAAGATCTTCTAGACCCTATACCATTTCAGACAAGTGACTATCCAGTCTCTTCTTAAAAATCTTCAGTGATGAAGCACCTACAACTTCTGATGGCAAGCTGTTCTACTGGCTAATGGTCCTCACTGTTAGGAAGTTTCTCCTTAATTCCAGGTTGGTTCTCTCCTTGATTAGGAGATGATTCTCCTAATCAATGGATTCCATCCATTATTTCTTGTCCTGCCCTCTGGTGCTTTGGAAAATAATCCCCTCCTCTTTGTAGCAACCTCTCAAATACTGGAATACTGCTATCATATCCCCACTATTCCTTCTTTTCTCTAGACCAGCCAAACCCATATCCTGCAACCATTCTTCATATGTTTTTGTCTCCAGGCCTTTAATTATTTTAGTTTTGTTTCTTTGCACTTTTTCCAACGTCTCAACATCTTTTTGGTAACGTGGTGACCAAAATTGGATGAAGTATTCCAGGTGTAGCCTTACTAAGGCTTTATAAAGTGGTACAAATACTTTATTTCTGCAGAGATTGTATGGGAAATAAACTGAGCCTTTATATCTTGATAGAAGTCCAGTTGATCATACCATCAAATAAAATGTGATTGGACATTTGGAAATTTTACTGCTTTAAAAGAGAAGAAGAGAAAACTTTTGGACTTAGCACCTGATAATATATTGGTGTAAGAATATATTGTTTCAGAAGCAGATATTTCTGATTTTGAAAACTGCCTTCTTTAATATTAGTATGAATTCATGTAGGAAAGAGGAAAAATCATCTTCAGGATCTTTGTGAAGTATTGGATATGATGTTTGTCTGTGTTTATGTGCACGTGACTGCTCCTCTACCCATCATTATTACAACAAGGATAATATAACTCTTTTGTAACATCTTCATAGAGCTTTGTTCTCTTTTCATTCCTCTTCAGTCCAGTTACCACTAACCACAAACCTCATATCCATCTAATTTGTTTTCCTCCTTTCTCTTTTTAATACTGTGAAGTTATTATTTCCTTTTACCCAATTTTCCTTTTTAAATATTTTTATTAAAACTTTTAGACAAAAAAAAAAGCTAACACAAACTAATAAAAAGTAAAGAAGAAAAAAAGAAAGAGATAAAAAAGCAGAAAGTGCAAGAAAAGAAAAAGTGAAGAAAAACAGAAAAGAAAAAAGTTATAAAGTAGCTTCCAACATTCTTTGCACAGTTGTAAGTACAAACATATTTTAACCTTTCTGTCAAAAAAGTAACAAGAAAAAAATGATGAAAAATTGAAAGGAAAGAAAAAAAATACAAAGATGTGGCTTCCACCATTCTTCATAGCAGTTATAAGTACTATTATATTTTTATCTCTCTCTGTAAAGTTACATCACATTACCCTTCTTTCTACAATCTGTCCTGTCTATAACCATCAAAACCATAACTCACATTCATTTTATCATGCAAAAAGTCTGTAAGATGCTTCCAACCACCACTAAATACGGAAAATGTCTTTTCTGTAATCAAAGAAGTCGATTTTCTCATTTCAGAAAAATTTGTCAGCTTTATCATCCTCCTCCATAGTAGATAATGTTGAATTTTTCTATCTCTACACACATAATAATCTGCCATAAGAGATGTCATATATTGAAAAAAATCTCCATGGCTTTTTTTCCTGTTTATCCATTAATCCTAAAAAGAAAAGCTTTGGCTTCAACTGATTATTAATTTTAAAATTTTCTGTATCAATATGAATCCAATTTTTTTTTTTTGCTTTTTACAGGTCTACTGACGATAAAATGTCCCTTCATGTTGTTTACATTTCCAAAATAGATTTGAAGTGCCTTTATACTTTCCAGATAATTTCTCTGGTGTCATGTACCAATGCTCCATCATTTTATAAAAATTATCTTTCAAATCATAACACAATATAAATTTAAACCCTTTTAATCACATATTTTCCTGTTGATCCATTTATATATTATAAATAAAATACTTATAGCCTACTCTTACCCCAATTTCCTTGATGTTTTTCTTTCTTACTTTTTTTCTGTTGTTATTTCTCTGGAAGAAGTAAGGAAAATGGTGTGCATTGTCACATTTCTGAGTTAAGCGTAGTTTTTGAGAGAGAATGGAAATGGGGTGGCTTAATTTATAGCCATTTCATTTTCAATACTACTTATACATATTTTCCCTCTTTATTCATTTTGGGTGTGTGGTTTCTAACAGTATATATGCAACATATTTGCATACACGTATGCTGGTTTCCCATGAATGAATGATTTGAAGAAATGCTGGTTTCATCTGGAATTGGTAATTGTAGTTTGACAAGATGGAGATATTAGATATGTCTGTTTTCATCTGCAGGTCTTCCTTTTGTGTGGGATTGACTTTAAATTAAATACATCTGAATTTAAATTCTAGGGTAAATTCATCAAGTGTATTAGAAGTATAGAAAAATTAGATATATCTTATGTGCTTGCTAAATATGGAATAGGTAAAAAGTCTTACCACTCATTAAGCTTCAATATTTCATATCACTTCTATTAAAAACATGAACGAGAGGTTTACCTAACTTTCTGATTTGGATTTTATCAGCTATTCTTTTATATGTGTAGGGGGCAGGGCTCATAATTTCAATTTCAGTGACAAATTGTCATCAGGCCTAAGAGGAAACTGAGCCCATAAAGAATATGGCACAGTTAGATACTATTGTCTCTTTGTCTTGAGTTGTAAATGTATTTCAGTAATCAATATACAGAATAATAGATAAATTGTTTCAGCAACAAGGGTATTCTTTGTCTGAAAAGAACATGTGGTTTAGATGCTAAGATACTTTCTGGTAGAGTGTTTTGTGAGATTTGGATGGCTGAATATATTTTATTGCTGTTATGCTTAGCTATTAAACTCAATATTTAAACATTTTCAGTCCCTATCCTTGCCGCCTGATGAAATCTCTTAAGTCACATTTCTACAAGATTACATTATTTTAAATATTTAAATAGAAATGTAGTCTTTTGCAATATAAAGTGCCAGTTCCTAATGTTTTTATATATCTAAACCAGGGGTGAAATCCAGGAGGTTCTGACAGATTGTGGAGAACCGTTAGCAGAAATTTTGAGTAGTTTGGAAAACCGGCAAATGCCATCTCTGGCTGGCCCCAGAGTGGGGTGGGAATGGAGATTTTGCAATATCGTTCCCCCTAGGAGCGGGGAGGGAATGGGGATTTTGCAGTATCCTTCCCCTGCCATGCCCACAAGCCACACCCACAGAACCAGTAGTAAAAAAAATTGGATTTTATCACTGGTTTCAGTTCCGACCTCAGCCATTAAAAACTCATTTGGTTCTCCCTTTCTCATAGTCAAGTCTACCTTACAGGGTTGCTGCAGAGAAGTCATTTAGAGCTCCTGGAAGACAGATTGTATAAAATCTACTCAATTAAAGCAGGATTTCATAGTAATGTTAAGATGCGTGGACTTCAATTCTCAGGAAACATATCTTGTTTTGAGGTTCAATTCCATCTAAGCACCAGTTTCTCAGTCTTTCATTTCCTCCTAACCCCGTGATGGCAAACCTATGGCACACGTGCCACAGGTGGCACACAGAGCCATATTTGTGGGCACACGAGCGTTGCCCTAGCTCAGCTCCAGCACATGCGTATAGTGGCCAGCTGATTTTCGGGCCTTCCGGAAGTCAGGAAACGGGCTGTTTCCAGCCTCCGGAGGGCGGGAGGCCGTTTTCACCCTTCTCAGCCTCCTAGAAACTCTTTGGAGCCTGGGGTGGGTGAAAAATGCGCCTACCGGGCCCACCATGCCAAAAACGGGGGTCGCGCCAAGTGGTCTCGCACCCATGCATGGGGGCATTGAACCATGGGTGTGGGCACGAGCACACGCAACCCCCCCTGCGCTCCCTGCACTTTTGGCACGCCATCGCTGTCTTAACCCATTTACTTTTACTTTTCCCTAAATTAATACTCCTTCATTTCTTCTTTGCAACCTCAATCTTGCCAATAAACTTCTCTCGTACTGTGTATTCACTTTTACCTACAATCCACATTTGTTCATCACCCGTTTGTAATTTTAGGAGGAGCCCTCCTATTGTACCAGCTCTTACAATATTAGACAACACAGTATCAACAGCAGAGACCTTCAGGTTTTCTGAGTTCTATAATTTCCCAGGACTTGAAACGGACACCTAACACTAGAACCATAATCATTAAAAAGATACAACAAAGAATGTTCTTCCTGCACCAACTCAGACTGCCCAAAGAACTGCTGATACAGTTCTACAGAGGAATTATTGTGTCTGTCTTTTGTACTTCTATAACTCTGATTTGGCACAGCAACCAAATAGGACAGGCATAGACTCCAATGGATAGTTAGGACTGCAGAAAAAACAGCTGCAACCAGCCTGCCTTCCATTGAGGACCTATACAGTACATGAGTCCGAAAGAGGGATTAGAAAATATCTACGGACCCCTCACATCCTGGATGTAAACTATTTCAACTCGTCCCCTCAGGATGCCACTGTAGGACATTGCATACCGAAACAACTAGACACAGAGACAGTATTTTTCCTTGTGCCATGCCTCTGCTAAACACCCAATTCTCACAGCACTTTCTTATGCCTAAAGATATTTACCTGTGTGGTAGGGCTGTATTACTACTATCCTTCTCATCTTTCGTATTACCTTTTCTTATTGGTATCTTATGATTTATTGCTTTGTTTTTTTGTATGTACACTGAGAGCTTATGCACCAGAGACAAATTCTTTGTGTGTCCAATCACATTGGGCCAATAAAGAATTTTTTTTTTTTAAAATTAATGACCGTTTAATCCTTTGCATTGGAGTGGAGTCCTTTGGGACTGTCTATGCTAATTATGCGTGGTATTGTTTCCAGTAGCTTGGAAAGCTCTGTGTCCTTTTGATAGAGTGATATCATGTAAATTCTTGCCTGTTGTTGCTTTTGACTTTTATCCTGTTTTTCCAGTTAACAGTTTTTGATGTTTGCACAGACACATTAGTTGATCTGGGACCATATGTGCTTTGATCTGCATAGAGAGATTGATTGGGAGTGTGTTGGGTGAAAACTAAATTGGAAATTGCAGGCTGTAATTTTCCAATAGACTCTTGAGAGTCTCTTGAACTGCAAGGAGATCAAATCATCCATCCTATTTTAAAAAAAATCAACTCTGACTGTTCTTTGGAAGGACACATACTGAATCTGAAGCTCAAATAGTATTAGTATAGGAGAAACGGAGGAGGAGGAGGAGGACTGTGGGCTCCTTGGTGGTCTCCTAGCTGGGTTGTTTTTCTTGCGGACGTTTCATGACCTACCTAGGTAACATCATCAGTGCTAGAAGGGAGGGGGGTTGCCACCAAATAAGAACAGAAGACTTATTGGAAAATGATGTTGGGGAAGATCAAAGGCAAAAGAAGAAGGGTATGGCAGAGGATGAGATGGTTAGATAATGTCCTTGACACAATGAACATGAATTTGGGCAAACTTGGGGAAAAGGAGAGGACAGGGAGACCTAACATGCTAACATGTTAGCATGTTAGGTCTCCCTGTTAGCCTAACATGGCATCACAAAGAGCTGGACATGACTTAGTGACTGAACAACACCAAAAAAAATCCAACAATTCTCCATTTTGGGGATAGTTATACAATATACACATTGCCTTGGTTAAGAAATAAAATATCACCCAAGGTGTTAAAATTGTTTTCTATTTTATAAATGAGAACTGAGGATGCTTTGAACTGGGAGGGGAGGATGGAAGTAGAATTGGAAGGGGCAAATTAGCCCTCAGGTCTAGACTTATATCGGTGCAGGAATCCAAATTCTCAACTTGAAATTAACTAGAAAGAAAGTCACAATCTCTCCCAGTAGTTAGTTCCATTACCTAATTGAACTAATATCTCTCCATCTTCAGCATTCATCTGGAATCTGTTTTCCGGTATCTTACTAAACTTATCCAAGTATTCAATTACTAACATTATTCAAAGTGTTTTACTTTGTGGGGTGAGGAAGTTGAAGACCCAGAGATGTTGGGGTGTGTTTTTTTTGCATCAGCGCTTTGGTACATTTGCCCCATGAAAATTGATCACCTCTATCTTGTTACATTTTTGGAAATAACTGATAACAAAGCTATTTAAGAGAACATTGACTGCTAAATGTTGCCATCTACTTACTCATTGTTCTTAGGATTTTTATTTGAGTTTTTTCTGGATTTTTTATATTGTTTGTTCTGAATGCATACCTACAGCTAAGCACTTTATTAGAATTAAGATTGCAATTATTTCACAATGACTTGACCAAATAAAACCAACCTGATAAAATGATACTAATTGTTGAGGATGGAAGAAGAAAATACCAAATCAATAAATCTATTGTTCAATCAGCCTAGTTACCAGCATGTCAAAAATCACCCAGGCCAGCTCTAGAAGCAGAGCAGGACAAATACATATAGTACATTTTAGGTTCTGGATGTAGTCCCTACATATTTTAGTCCGGTCATTAATGTTCTGCACATTCTAATCTAACAGTTCTGTATAAATCATTTTCATCATCTCAAGTTCTCCTTTCTTCTTCCAGATATCATTTCTCAAGCTAGTATGTTGATCTACTTTTTGTAAATCTGCCATGGACCAGCCAAAAGCAGAATTAAAAATCTGAAATGGGATTGAAATAGAATTGCATGTTTTCCCTTTCCTTGATATAGCTCTTGAAGAAGAAATCAAAAAGATTGTTCAAGAACATTCAAAGAAAGTAAACAGCGGCATTGCCCATATTTTTCCAAGCTGTTGGTTCAGTTCTAGTTCATGTGTCCCTCTGCATTCTCAGCTACTTCATTACAGAACGAAAAACCATATTTAACACTAGGACTGAATAAATAATGGAAGAGCAGAATGGTGTGGGCTAAAGCTGACTTTCAGATCTGATGAAGAGATACATCCTGCTCTTTTGACCTCCTTTTCCCACGTCCACAACTCCTCCTGCAAGCAGATAATTGCATAAAAAACACCTTCCTGAGAAAGGCAATAGGTGGATATGAAATCAAGTCACTCTAGGGGACACTTTTAATTAAGTCACACCAATACAACACTCTCTTTAATGAAATGCTGAGGTCAAAATGACAAAGAGAAAATAGAGAACTTTTGGCTGAAAATTCCATAGTATGCCCAGAGGAAAATTATTTAATGGGCTAGTAAAAAAGTCAAAGATATGAGGGGGGAGGGGGGAGAGAGAGAGAGAGAGAGAGTGAGAGAGAGAGAGAGAGAATAAATCAATTCTTTTTAAAGGATTAGTTAAAATTGCTGCATATATATTTGTAAACATATAGTTGAAATCTGTAAGTCTTCTGTATTCCTGTCTATGGACACCATAAAATCTTGTAGCTTTTAATTGTTCAGATGCCTTATTCAGCTCCTGCTTTGTCCCATTGTCAGTGATGGAACAATGGATTCCTTAACTTACACATTGCCCAACAAGTACCCTTAGGAGAATTTCTCTTAGAGATCAGAAAATTGAAAACACCCTATTCCAATTTTTGCTGCAAAGACATATTCTCGTGATACACCTGACTCTGCCAGCCTCAGCATAGCTGCCAAAAAAGCCATTTAGTTTAATTGTATATGAGTTAAATGAGGTTGGATTGATTCAGCCATCATCTACAAGTGTCAGCTTAGTGGAACCATGGCATATCAAAGGATCCGAAATAGTAGATCTTCTCCAAATTCAGCAAAATGTCACCTCATGGGACTTATTAATATGGTCTCAGTGAACAAATAAAATCAAGACTTGTTGCTTCTTTATTTCAGAAATGATGTGATCTAAATCTGATTTGGCAGGGTGAAAAAGAAATCATCCTATAGTTCAATCAATTCAGGCAGAGAGATAATTAGTTGCGTGAGTACATTAAACAATCATGGCTAGAATTGAGACAAGCCCTTCTATATATCCCATATAACCTCACAGACATTTGGCTCCTCCCCTCACAGTGAAGTTCTTGCCACACAAAGTCTAAACTTATACCCTGTTCCACTCAGAAAAAAATTCATCTTAAAAGTCATTGATTTCTACCAGTGTGGAAAAGTTCACAAGCTGTTAGCTAAAGCTGTGCGGTTCCCCAAATCTATAGTGAAATGGAGAAAATTTGGGCTAATAGTGAATCTCCTCAAAAATAGCTGCTCTGTCAAAAATCAATCCAAGTGTAAAAAAAGGAATAAATTGTACAGAGTACCAGAAAAACATCTAGGGATCTGTAGATTTCTCCCACTTTAGCTACAATGATTGTTTATGATACCACCATCAGACAAAGATTAAGTAAAAGAGGGATTTGTAGGAGAACAGTAAAGAAGTATTTGTTGATTGAAAAGAACAGCTAATCTTCAGCCAAAAAAGCATTTGAATGGCCTTCCGGATTTCCAGAGAAATATTCTCTGTCAGATGAGTTAAAAATAAAACTTTTTGGGCTCCAGTACTCTTTCTTCAAATGATTTAACTTTTCCCATTGAATGCTATTTCCTAAATGATGGTTATTTTTCCTTCCATTGCCATTTCCCATTGATGTGCTTTCATTGTATTGTTCCTGCATAAAACCTGATCTCTTTCTCTGAGATCTGTATGACTGTGGCTTTTGAAGTCCATATATGCTTTGGCATCATTTGTAAATAATTTAAATAGAACAATAATTTACACTTCCCTTTACAAATTGGTCCCAATCAAATCCCCCCGGTTCTATCCAGCTCGCTAAACCAGTAACACTGGCGGCAGGAGGCTCCGCCCACCCACCGGGAAGACATTACGTCCCGTTTTTTAACCATCTGTGCATGCGCAGAAGAGGCGCTCCTGCGCAGGAGCACACCCAAACTGGTAGCAAAGGTAAGTAGATTTCACCACTGGTCCCAATTAGACAATCCCTGCAAAAAACCAGCAAATTTTGATCTAGTGCAGTGATGGCTAACACTTTTGCCATTGGATGCCGAAAGCAGGGGGAACATGGGGTCATTGTGCTTGAGCGTGCCCACACCCATAATTCAATGCTCCACACCCCCGCGCATACGCGTGAGACACCCCCCCTCCTTCACTTTT
>JANHFK010000372.1:82166-95578 GCA_036250565.1 Sibynophis collaris
TTAAACAGTAATCACTACAAGCCATTTTCATTTTTTTTTGTTTCAAGTTTTTTATTTTACATAAACATATCAATGTGTGAACAGTGTGGCTCCTGAGTGTCATACATTCAAATAGAAATAAAACTAGTAAAATTAATCATAGTTATTACATTCAACCAACTTATATATTTCTAATAACAGTACACATTTATATTAAGTTGTAATTTATCATTATTGAGTTATTCCATGTTTTAATATATTGCTCTAATGCCACTCACCATATTATTTGATCATACATAACAATACTACCATTCAATTTCTAATCTTCCCTCTTGTTATTGCTTTTATTTTGTTATGTAAAAATGTATACACTAATATTTCCCCTTTCTCTTATTTCTATCTCTATTATAACTTTTAATCATGTCACCCTTTTATTAAAAGATGTTTTCTTTCTATCCAACATCTCTCACCCACTTTGGTGCTTTGAATCCTGTTCATTTTTAACTTACCTCCCATATTTCACTCTTTATATTTATTGGTGTTAAGATAAAATCAGTCATTATTTTATTATTCAATGTTTTAATACACAATTCTAATACCAATCCCATAATTATTTAGACATACAAAATTATTCTAATCATATTCTTTACAATCATCAAATCTTTATAATTCTGATAGTAATACAGGAGAGTTGCAACTCTCCACAACCTCACAGGGCACCCCTCTTTGCTTCAATGCCCCTACAGGGTAGCTTTGGCTCCTTTTGGAGCATGCCAACGGGAACAACTCAGCAGGGGAGCGTGGAGACCCACTCCTTGTGTCCAAAGTTTTCTACTACAAGCTATTTTCTTAAAGCTGAAAATAACAGCCTTAAGAACCACTTAGAAAACTTATTTCAAAAAAAATACTAAACATTTTTCTGACGCAGGTATCAACACTGTAAGCTTCTATCAAACTCCAAATGACCATCAAATCACCATCCAAATAAAATATTTTTTAAAAAATTAGAAATTATCAAAGTGTTGTGATATTGCTACACCTCCGAATATTTTGTGGATTTTCCAGGAAACCACTATAATCTTTTGAGACTTCAGCCAATTTGTGAAAATGTATTAACTTTTCATGAAATTTTGCAAAATATTTTGGTACCTTGGCCACATGTAAGATTGCACAATCGTGCCAAAGTTTATTTTGGTCTAACCATTTGGCATGCTAGGTACCATTAACAGGAATAATCCAAACACCAAGCCTATAGAATGCTAAACAAAATGTTAACAGGTGCAAATCCCCTGTAAATATGCTTTTGCTATTCTTAAATCACCCATTAATTATAGTTGGGTGTATTGTCATGCTGGAAAAATAGAGTTATTTTGCTCTCTTGACTCCTCTTCTAATGAGAAACCTCTGCTTCTTTCATTTGATCACAGTTTATTATTACATTACCAACCAGAATGTGGTTAGATTTATTTAGAGAATCCAAAATATGTTTTCCTTACCAGTAAAACTAGAACTGTTTTGTCCAATTCTTTCCAATGTAGAGAATTCCTTTCTGTCCCATTTCCATTTCCCTACCCTGACCTTTCTCCTTTTTCACCCAGCCACGCTGGCTGAGAAATTCTGGGAATTGAAGTCCACAAAGTGTAAAGCAGCCAAGGTTGGAGACCCCTGCACAGTAATCAACTGACCATGGTGTTTATTCCATTTATAGAACAAGCAGTTTAAAAATCTCATCCCCAAACTGAATCAGAATGCTATCATTAGTGCTATCATTTGGGAAAGGTTGTAAGAAACGTATTTGCTGGAAAGTTTTTTCCTGGGCAAGATTCAATTATTTCAGAGCTGTATTTTTACTTGAACTGATTGTGTATTCTTTTTAGTTCTTCAGCAAATGATTCTAAGCTTTTGAGAAAAATGTCAGGCTTTTAAAAACAAAATGTAAGAGCAAGTCAGGTTGGGCTTTTTAGAAACTAGGTTTTAGATTGCTTCCCTTCTATTTTTGATGAAGGCAGGCCTTAGGATACCTGTCGATGTCAGGGTTGGGCACATTCAACAATTCCAATTGAAATAAATGTCAGAAAATTAAACATTAATTGAACAATTTGGCTTCATGGCACCTGTGAAGCACCTTCTCCCGCAAGGCCAGTGGGATGAAGAGTTTATCGCCCTTCCATGCCAAGCCATCCCATTGGGTTAGTAACAGTTGATGATCCAGGAACCATGGATCGCCCTGTAACTCATTCTGCATCTCCTGAGTTAGATGGTCTGCAGTGCTCTGCACATGAGCCACCTGCTATGGCTAAGGAGGCATTATGGCCTGGACCACTTTTTCCCCGCAGCTATTATATTGGGGCATCTGCGATAGGACATCCGCCATGAAGTTTTCCCCCACAAGGATATATTTGATGGTAAAGCAGAACTGTTGGAAATACTCTGCCCACCGGACCTGCTTTGCGGACAAGCGACGTGGGATTGCATGAGTTCCATCCCAGGGGGATGCAGATATTGGGCCTTGGGGGTTTGCGGAGAGAGCAACCGGAGGCCCCCCTGTGACTGCTACCCTGATTGCGACCCCCTCAGGCAGAACCAGATGGCAAATGCTCCGGTGTTTTCGGTGCAACCAGCTGGTTCATTCAACCTATTCTGAAATGCTCCTAACTTATTCACACGCAATGCAGGAAATTAATCTGTCACCACAACTAAAATAAAGTGCATCTGTCAGACCAGCTTTTGTATTGGATGGAAGAAGCACTGTTTTACTTTTTGCTTTGGGCCTTTCAAAGTCTTGGGTTCACTTTGATCATGAATATAGACAATCTAGGAAAAAAAGCAATACTACCCTATGACAACAGCTCATAAAACTTACACCTTTAATAATTTTTGTTAGTCAGAAAAGGTGCTACTAGAATCCTTCTGATAATGCAAGTAATGAACTAGCACATTCCAACAACAGAGATTTAGTTGTAGAATAGAAAGCAGTACTGTAATGCTTTGACTCCATTAGCATCCATAATTCTGAACTCAAAAATATTAATAACATCATATTTTCCTTTGTTTATATTAATTGTCTCAAATTTTTAAAAAGTATGTATTAGGGGAAATGGTTTAAAAGAACATTCCAATGTTTGTTTGGCAGAAAATTTGGCAGAATGGACTTCTACTTACAGTACTACCATGGCGTTAGAATGATCTTTAGGAGGGAGACATATATTCGACATCAGACAGAATTGTACATTAATACCTTCTTTTAGCTCAATTTCAGAAAAATAAATTAAATGTTCTTAATTTATAGGCTAGATCTGCTCTCTGCTGGAGAAATGCTATTATAATCAGCAAAATCTCACATTGCTTTTGGAAAAGAGTTAAACATTTATAACAATTATCCAAGATGTCCTTCAGTGTATCACATTAAAGTCACTCAAATATGAGATATATAGTAGAAAAAATTCTGTTCAATCAAGTAGCATGCATGGACAAAACGGCAGCTATGGATAATACTGAAGTATTTTCAGCAAATATAGCAGCCTCCCAATTGTTACGAAGTGAGTATCGAGCTGCCTCAGCCAATAGAGCCAATAGTGAGAGCTATTGTTGAGTTATAATATTGCAATATTTCAGTGTTCACTGATATCCAGTCACTGTTTTGGGTAGATTCAAAGCAACTGACCTTCTATAATAAATATCCAAAGGATCAATCCATTGCCATTTGCAAGAGATTGAACTTCAATGGGTGGGTATATACATCTACATATACAATTCTAAGCCAACTTTACTTCAATAGGAAGTGAACGCTTGTATACTGTAACTTTTCAAAAGAAACTACTTTTGAAAACATCAGCACGTTTTGTATCCTCCTTTTATCATGGCATCAGTAGTCTTGCTCTTTCAATAATTCCCAATGACAGTGCTGTACACCTGTTCCACTTTTTGAAGATATCACAGGTGCAGCAGCATCTCATTTAATAAAGAATAGCTCAAACAGTGAGAAACATTTATGTGAATTTTCTTTCTCATGGTCAGAGGCATACTGTTTTTACTCTTCCTCAACCTTGTTCTCATATATACACTCATGGTCACCGATAGCGGTGAATGCTATTTAATGATAGGAAGAATCTGGCACCAAAGATTTCAGTCTAGAGCAGGGCTGTCAAACTTGCAGCCCACGGGCCAGATGTATCACATGCTGGCCATGCCCATGCCAAGAGAGGGGAGTCCCAATACGTCACGTGATGGCGCTGTGATGATGTAAGTTTGACACCCTTAGTCTAGCACTAATAATTCCAGGTAACAGGTATCCTGGTAACTTGATATTGTTTACAGAGTCTCTGGAGAAGCAGGGCAGAGAATACGGTTTATGAGCCAATCAGCAATACTTGTCTTCTTCTGAATGTATAAACAAACCATTTTAAAGTGATGGCAGAAATAGCTGCCTCGAGTTATTGGTCAGCAGGAATATGTTATATTCAATGCCAGCCATGCTATTTCCCAGGATCCTCTGGGCATCGTCTCTCCACTTGTCATCTCCTTCACTCTCTCAGCAGAGAGCCAATATCCTGTCATCACTGAGCATGTGAGTCCTCTTTGGCCTTTTTCAACCGGGATTCTTTACCCATTTGTAAATTTGTGGTTGTTTTAAGCTTGAAAATACTTCCATTTGTGTGTGAATTGTGTGTTATTGGCTATATAAGAAATCAGTCTTGGACACTGCAGGAGCCATTTTCCTGCAAACACAAGAAGCTGCTGGAATAGAATTAGCTCACAGGACCATACAGACTGTGACTATTGACACATGACAGTTTTAATCCAAGGTCCCAGGCAAGATTTTTTTCCCCAGACTAGCTGAGGAACCGATTCTGAGTGTTAATCTGAGATAGCACTTTATTCATGAGATATGGTCCTTCCACAGTGGCTTTTTCCCATGTAAACACTGGAAGTTTTAAAGAAGATGTTAGATAACCCTTTGTCTGAAGTGGTGTAGCGTTTCCTGCCTAGGCGGGGGGTTGGACTAGAAGACCTCCAAGGTCCATTCCAACTCTGTTATTCTAAAATAAATACTCAAATCACTGTTTGAAATCTTTCTTCAATGCTCTTGTAAATGATGATATTCTATCTCACAGCATTGTTTTCAGAGGCATTCTAGATGGGTTTTTTAAAACATGAGGTATATGGAAGTTGTATTTTCCGATTGGAGCTCTTTTAAAAGAGTAAAAATTATACTTTCTGAATGGCAGAGTGAGAATTCCCATTGCCAGACTTCATCCTACCAATCCTAAGCAAACCAAAGTTTTCTTATTCAGAGTAATGGATCAAGTATAAAATTGTGACTTTGGTTTAGCAGGAGCTTTATAGCATAGAAAACCTCTAAAATGATGTTGCTTACTTAATAGCTAGGCTTCAAGTGAGCAATTTTCTGATAAGTTTTTTGGCCTCTGTTTATTCCAGAAACTTTTGAGTACTTAGGCAATTGTGAAGTATGTAAAAATATTTTTTGCTTTTTGTTGCATTGGTTTACTTCTAACTACTGTATATATAACCATCTGTTATTTGCTGGAATTATATTTAATCTCATTCTTTAGCTCTGGACACAAACGGTACACCTGTTCCTAAAGTAACCACTCTTGCTTTAAATGCAGATTCTAAAAACAGAATTAAGTGAAGTCAGAGTGCCACCTCATGGTAGTTAACAATATATACACATTAATGATGTTGGCAGCTACAAACTTTTCACACACACACAGAGTCAAATGTTCTTTTTTTTAACATTAAGCAGTACCAGCAAATCTATGCCAGGTATTTATACCAGAAGTTATTAGACAAGTTGGACTTAGAGAATATTGCAGAAAACAAAAGGAAGGCTTTATAGCCACCCTTTTTATAATGGACCAAGTCCTAACATTTCAGAAAAAAATATACTGCAACATCTGAATTAGCCCTACATACAGAACAGATTATCAACCAGTATTTTGACATTCCTTATGGAGAAATCTATGACCTTCCCAGTTACATTTCTCTCATTTACTAGGACGTTAGAAACAGGCCTATATGCAAAGGATATAAAGCCACAATCTATCTTTGCCCACTACTATTTAATTTTGACAATCAACTAGACAACCGTGTGGCATATTGGGTAGTCTTTGAGAGAAAGGAAGTGCAGTCTTTTTAACTAGAATGAACATTACAGTTCCATGATCATCTAAGAATATATATCATAGAAAAATAATTAGTGGTATATGAACTTCACAATATTTATTTACCTAAACAGATATACAGAATGACCACAGGTGGGCAAAAATATCAGTGGGAGTGACCTACAGCTTATTTTCAATTTCTCCATTGACTTTGCTTGTGGGAAGTTGGCAGGAAGTATAGGAAATCATACATACCACACATTACTACAACTGCCACAATTTTGCCGATAAATCTGAACTGAACATTGTCAAAATTTCAATTGCACAGGTGTCATGGGTCCCAAATATTTTATTCATTCTTTAAATTAGCAGATTTTAGATATCTTGATTCAAAAATTGTTGCAGCATACTGCAGCGTTTGGGCTAACCTGATGGTTCAGACAGACAGGTAAATACAATGAGTTTTAGTAGTATATAGATTCCGAAATGGGCTCTTTAGACAAAGCGAAGTACTATCCCTTTAAGCCAGGAAGCGAGCACAAAGCAACTGTTATAGGTTTAAGGTAAGTTATGTCTTGGATTCTCTTTTATACAGTCCACTTGATAAAGTTGTACCAATAACTGTGAAAAATCTAAGCAGGGGCAGAGAGTTTATTATTCAGGAACTAATGTTACCAACTTTGATAATGAAATGTCTGCAAGAAAAGTTCAGAGAGCCCCAAAGATCCCACCATTCAACCCTGAACTACAAATATTCTCTTCTATTTGTATTCAGGAAATCCAAGGCCTAAGGAGTAGACTGGGAGGTCAAAAGACATCCCAGAATACAGTGGCCACTTCCAGGATGATGCAAAGAAAATTATATATTCACAGAATCGCCAAGTGGGAGGATTTGCCTTTTCATTTTTAATAAAACTCCTAGCCTTCATAATAAAAAAACACACCCCTACAAATGTAGTCTGGAGCATCAGACCAAGCAAATGGTGCATTTTAAATAACAACAGTACACGTGATCTTCCAAAGTCAGAGAGGCATAAAAGCCCTCTATCATCATACACTTCAGAAAATAACTCAAAATAACGTTAGCTATTATGTGATTTTTATTTTTACATATAATGAGCTGAAAAAATCTCTGCAGTTACAGTGTTAAAAAAAATGGAAATCAAGGTGTTGCCTCAACTTTTACCAGACGATGAGAATGTTCAGTCAAAGGAAGCTGTTCCAAGCAGTATGCCATGTCTGCATGCAAAACTCTATATTTAAAAAGGGTTTGAGCCACAATTGAAATAAGAAAATGATTCACTATGTTTAACTATTGATTAATGCTAGTTTTTTACCCAAAACTTTTATATTCTTTTGAGCCAAAGTTGGTCTTGGGATACCAAGAAGCCAAAGTAGGCCTTACCAAGGGTTTCAGTTATGGGAATGTGCATTAACAGAATCTACACTAAAGTTAGTCTTAAGTCAAATGTTTATCTTGATCAGCTTATTGTATATGTCAGACTTTATGCTATTGCACAAGATGTTACCCTCAAGCAGGCATAGAAGGCAGATTCAGAATGTTATGCTATATTAACTGAATCTATCTATTGATCTATCAAACACACTGCACTATATTATGATTTTATTCAACATTTTCTTCAGCAATCATATGAATTTTGTCAAAACTTTTGTCTGACCAAGACTCCAAAATTAATTTCCTATGATAGTTGGCTTTGCTTGCAAACTTCATACCTGACCATAGACTGGCACCTTAAATGAAGGTCAGTTGGCTCAATTTCCATTTTTAGTGTTTTACTATTTGTCTGATTACTGTACGAACTGTTGTATTTGTTATTTTTATCATTTATTTGCAGAATTAGTTGAGAATTTAGCTGAAATTAAGTATTTGGAAATGGGCCTATGTAGAAATTTTAATTCATTTTTAAAGGATACTCAAAAAATAATACAGTACACTTCTTTCCTTGCTTGGTTGTAAATCCACAAAAGAAAATTACTCATTGCATTAGCAGTAATCTCCATGCAGGAGTTGCCTACTACCCACTTCTCATATGTGACTGACAGAAGTAGCTAAGTCTTTGTGAGCTCATTTAGATGATTCCAGAATACAGACATTGCCATTCTTATAGAAGCCCATTTTACACATAATTTACTTGAGATACAAGCATGGAGGGAAGAGGTTAACAAATCCTATAAAAATATATATTTTAAGAGAGAAAATGGTTTAGAAGAAACAGGTAAGCTTTTGTCAACTGAAACACACACACTGCTTCCCCCTTTATTTCTATCTCAATGACTTGTGTCATTTTGTATCTGGAATTTTGCTCCTATAGTCCCCAACTAGCAATCATTTGGGGGAAAAATAACCCTAATATTGCCTCATAATAAGCGAATGCAAGTATGAGAAACAAAATGCATGTTACAAATAAAATCAACATTATTTTCTGTATATATCTTTCTTAAATATTGCTTTGAGCTACCTGTAACAAAGCAGTAAAACGGTGTATATTAAAAGGTGGCTTAAAAAAGAAAAGTAATAAAACAAGAAATTGTTTTAGAAAAAGCAATTTAGAATGTAATTATATACACATTTGTTCAGAATTAAATCCCACCAAATTCAGCAGACCTTACGGCCAGGAAAGAATGCATAGCATTACTGGCTAAAAAACTGCATTTTTTGCTTTCATTATTAGAAATACGTGACCTTAAGGATTCCTAAACTTTGTACAAAATAAATCTTAAGGGGCAAAACAGCAACACCAGTCACATTATTCGTTGTTCTTGCAACAAGGGATATTTTGATTAGATTCTTTCACTTGCCCAGCCTGCCCCAAGCTTTCAAAGCATTCTATATTAAGCAATTGTATGTTTTGTTTTCACAGCAGAGGTTAGTGATATCCCTGCCACTGAGATCATTGTTTCTATGGCAACAAAATATACATCAGAAAGCAGAGGCTTTCATTTCAGTGCTGTAAAAATAAGCAGAATACCCCAAAAGAAAAGCATGGATGTTGGAAAAAGTTTTATTCCCACTTCAGATCCACACAATACTCCAGAACAAAAAAGAATCCCAATTAATATCAAATGCTTTGCTATAGGTTTGGACAATATTCATTTTCATTCCATTTTGAAGCTGCTTATTTTATCAACCATTCACTCCATTGAGTCTTCCATTCTGAATGACATGTCACTATGGAAACAGTGGCTTTAATTTAGAAGCATATAAAAGAGGAAGTGTGAAAAGAGAAACATAGTTTGTACATTGCACTGAAACATACTATGGTTGGTTTGGATTTAGTATGATGTAAAGCCCAGTTTTCCAATAGAATACAATTAAGTCAGGTGTGAACCCAGCCTGGGTGTATATGTGTGCAAGAGACACTCTTCTTGACTTTACCATAAATATGAAATGAAATGAAAACAGCAACCACTGAGCTGCAAAACCTCACTCTATACACTTAGAATTAGGTTATGAGTTAAGTAGAAAATCACAAGGGAAAATCATTGTAATAATTTAAAACTACTTTTGTGGTTACCGGTACATGAAATGTACTCCCAATTAAATACAAGCACAGGGATTAAACAACCACCATTAATTATACAAATGACATAACCCAAACTAGTCAATGTTGTAATTTCTTGGATATTATGTTAGTATTAGTTTTTATTACATTTAAATGTGTTACAGTTCAATTTAATACATTACCTTTAATGAAAGCATAATTGCTGTCCATATATGAAGTCTATTAATCTAGTGCTTTTTTTTCAAAAGGATTTAAGAGTCACGTATTAATATGTTCCCATCCTCAAAAAAATATTATTTAATTTTATCTATGTGAACATCTTTCCTCTCTAAAAAGAAGAATAAAGTCCACTCTTATTTTGTTCTCATTATATTAAACAAACATATGTATGGTTTCTGCCTTGAATCTCATTTTATTTATTTTTCACAATTCTGAACCATCCATGTCTCTGAGCGATACTATATGTACAATAAAATCATGCTATAATAATAAACAACATAATGGGAGAAACCATATAACTGTGATATCAATAAAAGGACAATATTTACTTTAAAATATTTTAAAAGTTAATTGGATTCCATTTATTTTATGATACCACACAACACTCTGTATTTAGTAAATGAACAAAGAAAGCATATTAATCTGAAAAATGGAACAGCATGCCAAAATTCACTCAGAACAGAAACCTGTGGATTTCACAGTGGGAAACTGGTTCAGTAAATTAAGAACTCACCATGAGTTTCATTCTGGTTTCCACTCACCAAAGCCAACATTCCCATCAATGTACCTTATATATTGCTTGTCACCATGTCTTATTTTTAAAATCCTGGCTATCTTACAAGTGTTTCAAAAGCAGTATTCTAGCACAGATCTTCCATAACAATACCTATCTGAAGATTTTCTTTTACTTTGTGACAGTATGATTTTTAAATATACATTACATTTCAACATTTCTTCTGCATAGAATTTTGGATGGAATCTTAGAAGCATTTCTGTATAGGGCAGGTTTACAAAAGAATCTAATACGGTTGCAGTTTTCTGTAAATGATTTTAAGAAGTCATGTGAAAGACAACCACTTTCCATGCCAGATTACTGGGAATGGAAAACAGTCAGATCTTTAAGTCAGATGTATAAAAAGCACTGAATAGGTGATACTCTGTATGAAAGCTTTTCATAGTTTTACATTTTTAAACACTGTGACCAATTTCATGATTTTGACTGCAGAATATAAAAGAAAGTAACATGTCATATAAATTCTGCTATGTCTAACGAGACCTGGAATTATCAAATGGTTTAGGTATTGGAAAAATATATAAGGAAGGAAGGAAGACAAGCACAAGGTTTTGACACATTCTCCAAGTATTTTATATCTCCTGCCAAAATAATATGCCTTACCTGCATAAGAAACTAAAACTGATTCATGTCCTTAAACACACTGTCTTTCACAGTAATTCCCATAGGTTCATTGTCAATTTCAGAGTTAGAATAATCATCTACTACAAGTCCCCTATGGAAAGTATATAGAATTCCTGCATATTATTCATTTCTGAATACTGTAATTCTCCTGATTTGTGGTGTGAATAGAAAAACAAAGGGCTTTAATGGAGCCATTTATATTAAATGCAGGACATACACAATACTGGAAATCATAATTTTCGTTCCTAAAATCAGTTTACTGTACTTATAAATAGCTATGCTAGCTTGTTACCAACTACGGTAAGTGGCACCTGGAAAAGCAAAATCAAGTTGCATTATTCGTGTTATTAAAATATTGAAATATATTTACATTTTGTGGAATTTAGTGTAGTACCTGACAATATGACATAAACTTTTGAAAATGTAATCCAAACTCCTTGTTGATGGATAAAATCCATTACTACAGCATCTTGAAGCAGGCCAATTTGGGTTTACAAAGCTGCAATAAGTAAAGAGTCTGCCGCTTTTAAAGGCAGCCTGTTTTTATTCTGGAATGGACTGTATCACCATGTACACATTCCTCATGGATAATTAACCATTTTTTTGTATTTTACTGGTGTGAAAAAAGTTGGAATACTTTTTTTCTCTCTTCCCTATTATCCCACATCTTTCCTTCCCCTTTTTTTTCCTTCCCCTTTTTTCAACCAACTTTATTTTCAATTGTATTTTATATTATGATAATCTCAATAAAATTTATATTAAAATGGATAAACTAACCATTTTACTTAATTGTATCAAGTTGGTACAAGTTTTTAAAAATATACCAACTGGACTATCAGAAAACATTTTCTTCATTTACATCAGACGCACAATCAGTTTCTCTCGTGGAAATTGTGTTCTTTTAAAAAATAATTGGTGACAGGAAGACCCAGGACATATTTTTAACCCATTGGATAGCTGAATAGTTTAGTTATTTTGTTTTGCAGATTAAATTACATTAAGCCCATTCAATTGTACAACTTTAGTAACAAAAATCTAACAAACACTGAAGTCAAACTGAAATAACTGAGTTTGACTATGGCTGCACTAGAAATCAATAAAACTATACTGAAAGAACATATTGATGAATTACTGATTTTAGTATAGCAATACTATTGGGTCAAATATATTTAGGCAAGACTACACATATTGTTTATTCAAACTGTATTTTGAAATTATATAGAAATGCTGAGGGTATTTTGTTTACAATTGAGTTACATATTAGAGTTGTATTCTACACTTACAAAGTAACCATCGTAAGAAAGATACGGGCTTTTAAAGAGCACGTACAATATAAAAGTCAGGCACTTACATTTTTTTTCAGTCTAAAAGGAGAGAGTTCCATCAACACCACACAAGGCAAAGAAGGCTGATGAATTGTTATACAAAATACATTTCCTATTTAGTTTCCTTTTTTATAAAGGCACTTTAAATACAGATAGGGAATTGGTTAATAATCCTGTTAGCCTCAATTTTCATCTGACTTCTTTACCATAGAAACACTTTGATACACATGTAAGTGCATTTTCTGTATTAAGTTATCTATTGCTTTTCTACAATTAAAAATATTTGGTACTGAAAGAAATATTGAATTTACACTCTACTTCAGAAATTATCAGATGACATCATGATGTCTTAGCCACTTAGGACAAAAATATCAAATTATTTTCTTCACATGAATAGGAATCTGTCAGAAGTGGGTTTGAAGTCTTTTATTTTCTTCACGCAATCTTTCAATTTCAGCTACTAAACTGTCATTTATAGAATATCTTTCAAGTAAGGCATGCATTTCATTCTAGAGAAAAGAAAAGAAAATCAATATGTAATAGAAGAATTAATATTAAATTACTGTTAAATATGAAATTTTAACAACATTTTAAAAATACCTTAGATTTTTTTTACAGAAAGGTAGACTTTGTTGTCACAAGCAATCAAAAACAACCAAAATAGAGTAATGTTGTGACATTCTTTACTTTTTAAGTAAACCACTAATCTGGAAATGACCATTCCTAAACCTGACAATCTTGGACTATTTTTGTCCTGGCTCTAACCTCCCCCGTTAGGTTGCTGAAAAGTGGCTTTCCTCTGTTTGGCTCCACATCCATTATGACTAACAGTAAAGGATTATGGAGTTGCATTTTAAAACATCTGGATTGGCTGCCCCAGATTTAGAATAATAAAATAAAAAGCGCTACAATGAAAGGGAAGTTTGTCAACATATATGTACAACTATTTATATTTATATACATACCAACTGAACATGAAACTGTTTGATCATTTCTACTTGCAAATTTATAATGTCACGATGACAAGCTTCCCTGAGGAGAG
>JANHFK010000372.1:98733-113900 GCA_036250565.1 Sibynophis collaris
GAGCGTAAAAAGATGGGTTTTTAGGGCTCGACGGAAGAGGCGTAGATCCGAGATGGTTCTTATTTCAGGGGAAAGCTCGTTCCAGATATATAGCATCTATCTATTTTAACTCTGTTTTTAACTGTGCTTTTTAGTCCCATTTTTATATTATTTTATGATGTTGTTTGTAAACTGCCCAGATTCACTTAGGCAGAATGGATAGCCTACAAATTTGATAATGAATAAATAGGGAGGTAAAAACCAGTAAGGATAGAGATGCAGACTTACAAAGCAGCACACACACCCTCCCCCATTTTTATCATTTGATAAACCACTGTACTGATAAACTGTCATACTGGAACAAAGTGTCAAACTGCCAAGCAAGCAAATACCATACTTCTGGCATGTTGGAATCATTCAAGAAAGCAAGGCCCAACCTATGGGCAGCCTTCATCATTCTTTTCCAATAATAACAACAACAACAACAACTGATAATTCCAAAACAAACAGGAAGAAAAAGATATGCATATAGTCACAGTGTTCCTGATCTGTCCTGTTACAAAACTGATGCAGATGTAATACGATCCAATCTTAAAGGTCATTCCTGTAAGATTGTATGATGGAAGATGTAACAGCTTTTATGTTTTATGCAAAAGGGGAAAAGTTTAAAGAAAAATAAAAGGCAAAACTGCAATCACACTATACCTGTTTGATGTGCTCACTGGATTCTTGTTTTCCATGATTTGTTTTTTTAGCATCAATATCTGGATGCTCATCTTCCTCTTTAATGGGAGATCCAACAAATATATTAAATGGACTTGAATGAACAATGTGTGGATTTGATCCTGCTGGATTTTTTCTTGTAGGTAAAGCAGTATTAAACTGAGACAGAAAATCCATGCTTAAAAGATAAGACTGAAAATCCAAACCTATAATGCAAAGCAAAAGATCATATATTTGCATTGCTTAATTAAAAACTTTCTTGATGCATAGTCAAGTCTTTTGAAATAGTATTTTACCATTACTTCTAGATTTCTGCTATAATACTGCTACTATCATTAATATTTTTAAAAGTGTGTTATAAGCTTACCATCATTCTTTCCCGGAACATCTTCATTTGCTTTACAAGCCACAATATCTAGAACAGATAAATAGATATTGACAGTGAAAGAAGAAAAAAACCAATAGTCCACTTTTAACCTAATTTTACAGAGAAATTCTGTTTTCTAAATTATGAGCTATTTCACGAATTTGTATCATTTACAAATGTAATAAATATTCACTCCATCTCTTCATCCAAATCATTGATAAAAAGTATTGAACAAAAAAGGATCCATTTAGGATCTCCTTTCAATTTGATGAGAAATAATTGATGAGCATTCTTTAATTCAACCTTGGTCCACCTAATATATATGGCTACAGAATGACTAACATTCTAACCATAAGAGCCAATAGGAGCAAGAGTTATAATGCAATAAACAGAGTTCTTACCAATAAACATACAGTTTAATTTCAGCATCAACATACCATCTCGAAGTGGAGAAAATAGATCACCCAAACTATTTCTTCCCAAGTCTTCAAAATTAGTTGAATTAGAAGTATACCCATGATCCATCTCTTTGGAAGGAACTACATCCAAACTGCTGCTCTGGGTCAAACCTATAAGGGAAAAACATTTTTTTTTAAATAAAAAAAATGCTTTAAGAATAACTAAACTCTCATTCATTCAAGCAACTTCTGTTTTCATAAGCAAAATAATTTGGTATATTGAAGAGTTATAGCAATAATGAAACAAGTCCAGCAAATTTCAGATAAGGGGTTTAGAGATTTATAATAAGAAGCTGACCTTTAAAAAGATGAAATGCTGCCAAAATATAATTGGTAACATCTTCCACACAACCAATGGGGCTTATTATTGAGGAAAATAATTAATATTGAGTTACAAGCAACAGCCATAACCATTACCAACCATTACCAAACATACCTGTTAATAACTTTAATTGTGTGGATAATGAATACTAATAAATGTTGTGCCAAGACATCCACAACATTGGTAGAATGCTTGTTTCCCTTAGGCATTAATTAGCAATACAGGAAGGGTTGGCAGAAACATTTGCTGTCTGAATGAAGAATCACATCCCTCCCATTGTATGTGAACTTGTAGTTGAGTATTTCTTCAGCATAAGTGAAAGTATCTGCCAGGGCATCTTTAAAGTTATACACTAGTTTATGGGTGCTAACAGTAATGACTATTTCATTTTGTCTACTGGTAATACTGGCCTTGAATACAAGACAGAACCAGGGATGGGTTCTACTTCGTTACCAGTTCACAACAGAAGCACGTGCGTGAGCTCACTTTGCTCACAGAGCTTCTGCGCATGCGCAGAGCATTGGTGATGATGTCCGGGAGGGTGGGCAGAGACTCGCGCCACCATTGCTACCAGTTCTAAGAATCGGATAGAACCAGTAGGAACCCACTACTGGACAGAACTGATTTTCTGTAAATAGTATTTCTCAAAATCTCTTCCAAATCTTAAAAAAGACCTTATGCTGCCATCTAAATATATTTATTATAACTGTAATTGGAATTTTTTGGACAGATTGCAAAGTTATACAAAACAAGAAAAATAATGAATAGTACAGAATACATTTAATATACCAAAAAATCATTATCCAAGCATTTGATATTTTAAAAATTGCCCAGTAGGAGATTCCATAAGCATCCACACGCCTACAACTTTTTGTTTCTAGCCATTGCCTAGAATGGCACACTGAAAAGGATTTCTAAAATTGACCAGTGTCAGTCAGAATTTTGTTATATTGTTTTATGCTAATTCTATATATGGTTATCTTTAAAAAGAAAGACACGCAATTTTCAAACAGAAAGATATTGGTGAAAGTACTTTAAATCAAAATGGGGGGGGGGGGGAATTGTCCAAATTCAACAGCAATGCCACATTGTATATCTGTTTTAAGCATATGCAATTTGGGTGAAAATAGTGTTTCATTTTTTAAGTGTGTGTGTTGTTTATTCTGTTTTTCCTGGCTCCAAGATAATAATTTTTTACCATAGCCCAGCTGTGATTGAGTTAAGAAACTTTTTTAGTGGAGAAAAAAAAATCACAGATTGAATGAATAATTTTGTGCAACAAAGATGTTAAAACAAAACAATGAAATGAGAACTTACATTTATTCTTTGGTACTTTTTGCATAACCAGATTTTTTTCTCAACAGCTTTCAAATTCTTTTTTTTACCTGATTTATCTGGGATAGCATCACTTCCTTTAACTTCATTACTTGGCATGGACTGTGGCAGGAAAGTAGCAGGTACATTAGATGTAAGATTTTTTAAAATACCAACGTTCTGAATTCCTCCAGTATTGTTTGTCAATTTGACATCAGATTTTTTGCAAGTTTGCTTACTTGAACTTGTTTTATGACTAGACTAAAAGTAAAAATAAGTATGTCAGAAATATTGGTATATAAGGCATCTACAACTATGACTAGAATTCTAGCATCAACTATCCTGACATTTTTAATTCTTGTAAAAATAAAGCATTCAAACAAATTATTTTCAAGCTAAATGACAAACCAGTATGATTGAACATGTCAGCCATTTTGTAGACATAAAAACTGTATGAATATAATTAAAATATGTATGATATGTGCATGATTTATTTATTGATTTACTATAAGTGGACAATATTTACCATGTTTCCCCGAAAATAAGACACTGTCTTACATTGTTTTGAACCATGAAATTAGCGCTTGACCTTATTGCCAGCGCTCAAAAGCCCGATTGGGCTTATTATCAGGGGATGTCTTATTTTGGGGAAAACAGGGTAGTTTTCTTTTTTTAATAAACATTTCATCAATATATGCTCAAGATATTTTACCTTTGAAAAACTGTTACAATTCTGCAGTGTTATGCATTTCACAGATGTTTTGTGAGCACTGACTGATTTCACAGGTGCTGTCAGCTTTCTTAAATCATAATGGTATATTTTTCCACGAGAAGAGCCAATAGTGAGTGAAGTTCCTTCGGGCATGAATTCTACTGCAGTTAGAGGAGTTTCTGCTACTAAAGTTCTCAACTGCCTTTATATGTCAAATAAAAATATTGAACACAAAAGGGGGGGGGGAAACCATAAGAATGTTACATACAATTTTCTAAATAAAAACTTTTATCTTACTGAGTTGTCTGTTGGGTTTGATCTGGTTACATCTGTACATCTGACCCAAGATTATTCAGTGGGCTTCATGGCCAAAATAGGATTTGAGACAGACATTTTCCCGATAAATTATTATCTCTACCAATATGCCCATTTTATCTTTTTAGTTTTATTATTTATTCATCTTAATTTAAATATTTACACAGAAAGTTAATACACAAAGGTCATCATTTTTCTACTGGAAACATATCCCTAAATAAAGTTAACACACAAAGGTAATAATTCTTCTACTGGAAACATATCCTTGGATAATGCTGGTCATGATACTTTCTCAATTGTGACAAAAATTCAAGTATGTGGCATGGCAAATTGAACTCTCAGAGTCAAAGAGCTATACCTTATTTGTGGTTTCTGTTTAGATTTTCTTCTCATACACTCCAACCATTATAGTTTTATAATGAAAAACAGATGTAAGGTTTTAACTGTCTGACACAGTAAAATAAATAATAAATTTCAGGGCATCAACATTGGATTTTCTCCACTTTTCCCATTTGATTTAATCTATCTAATAATGAATTGTAGAGAACTCAAATTCAAGAAGATTTGACATATGAGTAATCATTTTCAGGTTTCATCACTATCAGGTTATCTTAACTGAAGCAAGCAATTTTTTTACATATGAAAAACATTCTAAAAACCATTTTCAAATGTACATTTCATTTACTATTGAAATTAAAATGAGTTTAGTTTCATTAGAGAGTTCATGAGGGAATATTTCAAAATATTGTTGGTTTGATGTAAATTTATTTATTAAATATATTGGCAGCCTGTCTCACTATCAAGTGACTAGCTGAAAGCCAATGTTCATTTTGTAAATAAGTAAACTGACAAGTATATATTTACCTTTTACTTGCTGTGTCATAGAGAATTATTCTTTTATCTAGACCTACAGTTACAAGCAGCAACTCACTGATGGGAGAAAAACAGATTTCATAAGCTGGAGCTTTATGAGCATTTTCAAAGTTATGGTATGGAGTTTGACTGTTGACATCCCATAGGGTTACAGTTCCACTGTCAGAGACGCTACCCAGTAATGCTTTTTTAAAGGGAGAATATTTCAAATGTCGTATGGGCTGTAAGGAAACAAACAAACAGTATTCCATAATTTCAATTTCAACTGAAGTTTGACTTAGCCAAAATCCAATTCTAAAGATTTAAGTCAAAGTAATTAGTTGCACACATTCATAATGTTTAATGTGTAAGGAATCTTTTAATCAAAGACTTCAAGCTGATACATATTTGTGTTAAATGTATATTCCCAAGATGTCTTAAGTTTTTATTTTTAATGCTATTAATGAAAGATTATTTCTTTTTACATCAGTTCAGGATCAAACAAACAGGTAAAGACTACTTGAAATCTCAAGTTATAATCACATATGAAAGCAAAGGAAAGTGGTGATGTATACATACAAGTAGAAACTTCTGTAGCAGCTATTAAAGTAGCCATGCACATCTAAAAAAAGATGTGGCATTTTTAATTATTTAAAAAGACTTGTAACATTTATACATTTTATAGGATATCTTTCAAAAAACTGGGAAAACCTAACATTTTTTAAGAACTGAAAGCCTTTAAGGTGAGATATATTTTCTATTTCAGTCACAACTAAAAACATTTTACTTCATTTAGAAGTATAGCACTTGTAATTTGGAAAGAATGGTGCATAAAAACTGCAATGATTCATTAAATGTGTTTCTAAATGAAGCTATTTCGTAATCTCACCCATTTAAAAAAACAAACATCATCTCTCACATTAATACATAAGAGACCAGATATTGTTGTTCTACTATAAAATCTATGGAAATACAGTACAGGTAGTCCTCGACTTACAACAGTTCATTTAGTGACTGTTTAAAGTTACAATGGCACTGAAAAAAGTGACTTAAGACCATTTTTCACACTTATGACTATTGCAGCATTCCATGGTCACATAATCAAAATTCAGACACTTGGCAACTGACTCATATCTATGATGGTTGCAGTGTCCTGGGGTCATGTGATCGCCTTTTGCGACCGTCTGAAAAGCAAAGTCAATACAAAAGCTGGATTCACTTAACAACTTTGGCAAGAAAGCTTGTAAAATGGGGCAAACTCACTTAACAAATATCTCTTTTAGAAACAAAAAATGTAGGCTGAAATGTGGTTGTGACTCTACTTGTTTACAAAAAGTCACTAGGCTCTGATTGAGGAAAAAAACCACTGGTACCTTTGCAAAAGGACTTTCTGTGTATATTATTCACATAAATATGAGAAAGCATTAAATCCTAATTCAGCATTTTAATGAAAATTCCACCCTCAGATGTTACCAGGAAAGAAGGAGGCATATTAAAGATGGCTTAAAGTATTAACTATTCTGTGAGATACTACTCAACAGTCTGCCCCAAAGATGTGTTTTTATTTATTTTTTCACCCTCAGTATTTTCCTTTTGTTTGTTTCCATTTGCTGCTAGATCTGGCCTAATTTCAAATTTACTATTCTGCCAGTTTTTTGCCCCACACAAAATCTGGCCCTTTTTATTCAATTTTAGAACGTTGTACAATAATTTTCCAACATTCTGTTGAGTTGAAAAGAATAACAAGTTAGAAAAAAACATGCAAAACATATCTTTATTTCACATAGATTTATATCAAAGCACAGTGACCTATTTTTTCCTTCCCAACAGCAATCCTATGACAAAGAACTGGGCAATGCCACCCAAAAGAATGCAGGGGTGTAGAATTAGAGGTGCCAGCAGCATTCTGGTGCTGCTGCCCAATTCTCTTAAGAATGCACTGGGATATTTTTTTTTTGCCTCTTCAGATCCAAACCAGAATAAGTCATTTTTAAAATATGTACACATATATTATGTCCCAGTTCTCTTGCAGAGGAACAGAGCTCTGAGCTCTTTTACATTATTTATTTCCAACATTCTGTCAGGTTGGAAGGAGTGAAAACAGTGGTACACAGGTACGGTTTTTCACTAAAAAGCACATTTCCTGTTGTGGCTCAACTCTGTGGTCATAGCATAGCATATAGCACTCAGAGAAGAGATTGAAACTGACACAATATCCAGTAGTGAGAAACAGAAAAGTAGTACCTGAAAAACCTTTAACTGAACGTCAGCATTGATACCACATCTTTATTACAAAGGCAGCCCTTTCAAATGTTTAGTCAGCAAGTCTGCCATATAAGTTTCACTGGAGTGACATGCAATTAAAATTTAACAACTTTTCCAAGGTAGGCAATTCTGCAATAACAATGGAAACTTTTGAATCCTGACAAGAATGCCATGCTTAATGTCTCCTCTTTATTGCTAATTTTTTCAAGACCGAGGCTGTGATTCAGCAAGATATTATGAAGCTAAAATTGATGGGATAATGCCTTTTTTTAAACTGAATGCATTATGTGTTACCATGAAACATACTTCCAATGAGATTATTTTCACAAACCTTCATATATTAGACATTTAGCATCCTTTGAACACACATTTAAAAACATTGTGCAAAAATGCTAGAAGAATCTATGGGGGAGTGAAGCCTACTAGATTATACCTACCTCCACGAAGTCTGTTGATCACCTCTTCATAATTAGAGGTGGGGAATATTTTTTTATTATAGTGTTAAATTTATATTCCATCTTTATTTACATAATTTACAGTGATATACACAATGACCTTAGCACTTATTTTTCTTGCAATAAACACCCCATGTGGTGCATTGGAATGAAAAAGAGTGGCTCAAAGCCATCCAACCAAGCTTCAGTGCCTAAGGCATGACCAGAATTCAATCCTTTGCATTTTAACCACTGTTCCAAACTGGCTCTATATACACCAACATACACATTTTTCAGAGGTTAAAATGAACATGCAGGTGTTTTGCAAAAGCTGTACAAGAAAATCAAAAGTGTCAGAGTAAAAACACACACAGACCCAATTTTGAATCAGGTTACTTCTTCAAAACTTTAGAAATGTGTAAACTTCACATGAGGAAGAAGACTTGAAATATTTTGTTCCAGTGTTCTCATGTCCTATTATATACAATTTTTCTTTTCCACTTTCCTATGTTCCATATTATACTTAAAATAAATAATTCATTCAGTTTCAAGTAAACAAGCAGAAAATCTGAAACATTTAATGTTTCTACTTATAAATTGCATTAAACACAATAATTTCATTAGCATCATATATTTTATATAATAACTACTTAAATTTTATTTACCAATATCATAATAAATAATCCTAATTTCACTTTTAGAATTTTCATCCCTGAGTCATAAATTCCTATATTTTACATTAAGATGGATCTAGATTTAACAGCAATTGAACCTTTCTTCAGCTGGCTATAATGAAAAGTTATAAATGGCAAAACAAACCACAGCCAGGAATTTAAAGTGCACACAGAAAAGTCCAATTAATATAATCCAGCTATATGTCTTTTAGCACCTTGTCACTAAAGATCCAATCTTTCATCCCTACTTTCATTGCTTTGGTCTTTAAACAAAATCACATTGTCTATCAATAACTGTCAGGCACAGTTTCCCAAATAAGCCACACATAAAGCAAGGATTGACAACTTTATTAGCTCTGCTATGAGGTGGCTTTTTTAAAAAGAGTAAACTGACTATTAAAAAGTTTGCATTGATATAACTGATGGATGATAACAATGAATAAAAAACATCAAAGTTCCTTCAAACTAGGCTTTTGCTTTTAATGGACACAATGCCACTGTCATATCTTTTGCAAAGTTGTGCAATGTAATATTTAGTTTGTTCAGGTTACTAAAAACAAAACAAAAATTTCTTGTAAAAAAGAAGATGCAGTAATGCACCTAAAAATAGGTTATATCCAGTGGTGGGTTCCTACTGTTTCGGTCCGGATCTTGCGAACCAATAATAATGGTGGCAGGAGGCTCCGCCCACCCACCTGGACATCATCACAGGCACTCTGCGCATGCGCAGAAGCTCCGAGCGCTAGTGAAGCGAGCACATGTGTGTGTGCGCTCCCGTTGCGAACCAGTAGCAAAGGTAAGTGGAACCCACCCCTGGTTATACCATTAGCATCTGATTGCCTGCTTTTCTGCTAATGTATCAAAAGGATCCCACATGTTCATACATATTACCCTGTAAGTTTTATTCAATTAAAATTAAATAGAACCAACCAACTTTCCATTTATGTACTTAGTCATTACCCATTTTTGTCACAAATTAGAATATGATAGCATCGTTTTCAGAAGATACTCCCAGCTTTTGAAAGCTGTGTATAAATTTGGTGCTCAAGTTGTATAATTTCTGTAAGATTACAAAAGAATCCATTCATGTCATAGGAACAGATTGCTCTGTCACTGATACGTACCTGCGTGCTTCCATGACCAAATGGAGTGCTGGATAAATTTGTAGCAATACTGTGCAGGATAATTTCACCACTCATGGATCCTGAAGCAACATAGCAATCATTCCAATTGAACGACACGCAATTTATTTCCTCTCTATGATCCTGAAGAAGAAAATATGCAAGCTGTAATTTAGTACAACACTCATGTGCTCCAAGGAAATGTTGAGATTACAAATACTTCTTTGTGATTCCCCAATCCTTCTGTGTCCACTACTGGTGAAAATCAATGACACAATTTCTCATGATTCTGAAGGAAATACATTAAACAGTTGTGCAAATTCTACAATAGGCTTAAAAGAGTTTTAAAAATAAAATAAAATCAAAAGCCTTATCTTCCTAGTGTTATTCTTCCATTCTCTGACTCTCTTGGGTTCCCCCCAAAAATATTAAGTGCAGCCTAAAAGGTTGCCTATTCCACCTCCCTGGAATGGTTACCACTCTCTATTGTAGCTTGCATTTTCAACCAATATATTTGTAAGTAGTTTATTTCAGAAATGAGTAGTTAGCAAATTCTTGTTCATATGTCTAACTTTTCCTTTCTTCAAAAAATGAATCTCAGCAGGAATAAGACTTGTCCAATGCTTCCCAAGCTGGGATAAATAATTTTTCCAAAGCTATAATTCAGAGGAAATCTCCAATCAGGTCCCCCAATTGCTCATATAATGCCCCACTCCTCTAATCAGAGTACTGGATTCTTTTTTCACCAAGAAAGGTGCAAATCAGGTGCAAAAAGACCCTGAAAAGGAACTTCAATCATTCTTTTTACTATTATCTCTGCAGGAAGACAGAGACAGAAACTTTTCTCTCTACTTAGAGAAGGATCCAGCTCTTGCATTCAAACTTCCAGATCATCTTTCCTAAAAAGTTTTTCCATACTGTATCTAATTATACATCCTCACAGTGCATTCACTGCACTGTATTGAAAAAATACAACCATACAAAATGTACCAAGTAAATTATATTTAATTATTATCCCACTGATCCTTCTTCATTCTGACAGACGCTGTTATTGGAAGTACATGATTATTTCTAATAACTCTCTCTTCTCTGTAACTCCATATGCCACCCTAATGATTCTGAAGACTTTATATCTTTGGAGAAGGGCAGGAATGGCACACAGAGATAAAGGAAAACTTCTCGTGATCACTGGTTGAGATAATATGACTCTTCTC
Source organism: Sibynophis collaris (assembly GCA_036250565.1). Taxonomy (NCBI): domain Eukaryota; kingdom Metazoa; phylum Chordata; class Lepidosauria; order Squamata; family Sibynophiidae; genus Sibynophis; species Sibynophis collaris. The sequence continues at coordinate 109,484 of JANHFK010000372.1, forward strand.
TAGAGAACACATAAACTTGTCAAGCCTTCTCTCCTTACCTATATTTTAATTTGATTTGAAATATTTGTTTCCCCTGCTAATTAAAATATAGCTATTTTATATTAGTTTTGGTTTAACTGTAATATCTCCAGGGAAATTTTTTGAATTGTAAAGCCATATATCAAATGTCTGATAAATACCTGGAATGGTTTGTATTCTGAAACAGAATAATCCTTAAACAGTGCAGTACAGTACACACCAATACACATCCATAACCAACAAATTATGCTAGACTATTTTGGGGTGAACAGAGAAAATGTTTAATGTCTACCCAACTCTGCTAAAGCAACCATATGCGCTAAGAATGTTGCTGATGATAATAGTAGCATTTTTATTTTTTTAAATTGACACTAATCTGCAAGATAAATAATGAAGATGATTAAAAAAATAAGAAGGCAAAATATAAGCATCAAACGTCAACACAAAACCCTAAACATACATCAAATTTAACCAACACCATTCAATAAAAAAGATTAAGAGGAATGAAAATTTGCCTCTGAAGCATGTGATAGGAAAGATTGTTCCTGAACTCTTATGTATTTACTATTCACCTTCAGCACAGAATGACCTACTTAATAACCATCTATCCAAACTATAGTGATGGGACTTAAGCTTTATCAAATATATTGAAAGCAATATCCAGCTCTGGTAAAGTCATTTTTCTAGATAGTGATGACCTTCACCCTCAAATTACTGAATGCTTCCTCACATCAAACAGATAGGGCCCATACTAAGATCCCCAGAGTCTTATCCATTGGCCAGATCCTCCAAAAATATCAAAGGCCAGGCTGCAGTAAAGTAGGACCTATATTCTAATTACTTCAGACCAAAGTCTTCAGGCTCTAAAACGTAACAATATTTTGTAATAGAACTAAAATTATCCATCAGTAAGGAATATCCACACATATTCAAAACTGCCATTCCGAGTTTAAGTAAAACATTTCCCAACATTTTGCCAAAACATTGTATTTTAAAAAAGAACTGCTTTTTCCCATAGTGTTAGTAATGATATTTACCTAACAACTGTCAGTCAGTCTTCCCCATAATCCTAAATGTGCATACACGTAAATGTCAAAGTATTATGTTCCCAGCCAAACAGTTATTTAAGGGGAAATTCATTACCATTTTACAATTATAGAAATCACCACAGCAACTAAATTCTATAATCAAAGAAAAATAGCTACACAGAGATTAATAACTGATTATGATAATTAACTGTCCCAAAATCAAAAAGACTGTAGTTAAAATATTGTAACTATACTTTGTTTTTTTTCATTAACTCATTTTCCAAACGCATCTTATATTTTAATTAAACCAGTTAGAACACTTTATAAATATACATAAATAATGAAATAACTTACACTCTTATGTACCGATACAGATAGTCCTCAACTTACAATCACAACTGAGCCCAAAATTTATGTTGATAAATGAGAATTGTGTTAAGTGATTTTTGCCACATTTTACGTTTTTTCTTGCTACATTTGTTAAGTGAATCTGGTTTCCCCATTAACTTTGCATGTCAGAGAGCCACAAAAAGGTGATAACATGACCCTGGGACAATGCAACTGTCATAAATGTGAGTCAGTTGTCAAGCATCTGAATGTAAATGATGTGACCATGGGGATGTTGCAATGGTCATAAGTGTGAACATTTGTCATAAGTCACTTTATTCAGTGACGTTGCAACTTAGAACAGTCACTAAATGAACTGTTGTAAGTCAAGGACTATCTGTATATCTGAGAAGCACTTTTTATTTATTTGCTAGGTATAAAACCTTTCATGGAGGCAATGTAAAATCCTTTCATTTCTATGTGCATAATAACTGTGAAGAGTAGGCAACGTTGTAAGAGAGGCTGACTGGCCAAAGTCACCTGATGAAACTCTATGGCTGAGGATCAACTTGAACCTGGATTCCCCACACCCACCCTGGTCTGAGTCCAACATCTTAAGCAACATATTTTGCTACACTACACCACATCACTACAATTATATTTATCTCACTCTATTATGTGAGAGATTTATTCAGGTCAAATAAGAGCAACAAGGTCAATTAAAAGCATCAGATTTAGATTTAAGAAAGTGGAGAACTTTTCCATCTCTGCAATAACTATATACTACTTAATTGTATAGTCTGTGTAATATCTACCACCACTTCTAAATAGCTATCATTCTGCTAGCCAAAAACCATCTGTGATGTAAAATATGAGTTACATTTTGATATTTAAAGATTGGAGTATAAACCTAAAGATTTACAGGTGATATTAATCTCATATATATTAACTGTCAAAAAAAGTCCATAATACAATATTGTATCTTACCTTAAGAGATCGGTGAAGTTTTCTATATTTTAAATCCCAGATATTAACAGTGCTATCAATTCCTCCACTTGCAATATACATTGAATTTGAACTCAAGCTTATACATGTTTGCTTTGCCTAGTTGGCAACAAATTAAAAAAAACACATCAAGATAATATCAACATCAATTTTTAACTAGGATAAAAAGTTAATACAATCTGAGGCACAAATATAGATCTGATTAAAATAAATGACATTTTAATGAAATGAAGAAAACAGTGTTCAACAAATATGACATACAAAATAAAACGACATCATTGTGATGGATTATTCAATAGTTTGAATTTAATTTACCAACACCATACCCCAAAATTAAAGTTAACAGAAGTCAATGAAAGCCCACTTTGATGTTTTTCCTTTAATATCAACTAATTAGTTTCATTAATTAGATTTATATCCTGCTTTTCCTCAATGAATTTATGGAACTATACACTGTACTTTTTCCTTCTATTTTCTCCTCACAACAATCCTATGGAGTAACCTGCCTAACAAAAAGTGATTGGTCCTAATCTATTCAGCAGGCTTTCATGATTGAGGTTGAACTTAGTCCAACACCCTTAACCATTTTATTACTTTTAGCAGCAAAAAGATTAAAGATGAATTATAGTAATTATCTGCTCTTTCAACAATGTACTATTGTGATTGATCAGTAATAATTGTTCTGGGTGCTTTTTAAATAGAAAAGAAGGATCAAAATATTTTAATTAAATAAATGAAAATGGATGTCTGAAATAAAAATCATAGAACTAATAAATAACAGTGTGTCTACTAAAATGTATATTGAGTGATCCATGAACAGTTTAATTTATATTGCTGAATAATCATCCATTCCCTTACATTGCTTTTCTCTGCAGCCTTCACACTGCGAAGAAGTTTGAAGCAAATTATACATTTCCTTTGACAAATGAAACAGTTCTGCCTTTATAAAAACAGACATCACATAATTGTATGAGGCTGGAAACAAATCATTTTCAAATCATTAATATCTGTAAGTAGGTGAGTAGAGTCATAATACAGCAAAACCAAGCCAGTGTTTAGCCAATCGCAAAAAAGCTATGCTGGGTCAGATGTGGTTTGTGCTTAGATAAGAGGCAATCAGAAAATCTTAAGGTTGTAGACTAGAAAGTCTACATATTCCTCCAGAATATTTTTTTCAATGAGAAGCGGTTTTCACAATGTTGTGTTAATAAAATCACATCACCAGGAGCTGAGCTTAATTCAAAAGAGCCTGGGTGGCTTTCTCTAGAACTTAAGCCAGCAGATGTAACATAAAAGGCATTGCTTTGGGAATACCACTGGCAAAAGATCATTCACTCTGATATGTGTACTGGTTCTAGATACTATCAGAAAGATCTTAACAAGAACAGAGAAAAGAAAGTTTAATAGTTAATAACAGCTTTTTTTGGTATATTTTTTATTTGTAGTTTTCCTTTAACAACCAATGTATTTTGTGGACAGTGTAATGACTGGGTCAATACATTTTTACACAGTGCTAACAATAATAATACAATTACATATACATAGTTTTTATCTTCCAACTTCTAACCTTAGTATGTTCATTATAATTATAATATTATTTTATGTATTAATGTGTGTAATACTATTTTCCCAATATGTACTTATCTCTCCCCCCCCCACTTGTTGGGGGTCTACCATATTCACCTCTTTAAACAGTACTATTCTCATGATTCTTTTATCAAAAAATATATTTAAACTTCAATTACATTTCTTCATACAATGTGTTTGTTGACCCCTTTTAAATCACTAATATTTTAAGTATTACTCAAGTTCCACCATATTTCCAATATCTGTTTTCTATAAACACCAATAAAATCAATTATTAATAAAATTTAATCAGTCCCGGGATTATATCTCTAAGTCCCCTGAATTTGTAGTTTTTAAAAGCTATAAATTCCAGTATATGTTTTGCACACTGTTAATCTAACTAATGAGAACTAAGGAGAAATTTCCTGACAGTTAGAACAATTAATCAGTGGAACAACTTGCCTGCAGAAGTT
>JANHFK010000372.1:158820-169953 GCA_036250565.1 Sibynophis collaris
TACTGTTTTAATTATGTCTGTTCACCGCCCTGAGTCCCGGAAGGGAGAAGGGCGGTATATAAATTCAAATAATAATATAAATTCAAATAATAATGTTTGGCCAGGCTGCATGGCTCCTGAGGTAAGCTGGTATGGGGCACATGGGGTAGCTAGACCATCATCCCACTTTGCCTCATGGCCACAGCACCACGAGCAACCAGATGGAATGGGCAGCCGAGTGGCCGCTCAGGCTCTTAAGTAGGGTTTATTTTTGGAATAAATCTTATTTTCAGGGAAACAGGGTAGAAGTTTCTATTGGAACTCTTCAAAAAGGGGAAAATAAAAATTAAAAAATATTTAAAAAGAATATATGACATGGGGATTGCTTGGCTTTAGCAACCAGTTTTCTATTTTGACAATTGAATGGCCTCACAAAATGGCAGAATAACCAAGTTGCATTACATTATTTTTAATTAAATAATTTTTGGAACATTTACCTTTAGAATCCTTCCTTCAATACACTTAATTTCATTTCGACAAATTTCTGACACAAAGTACTGATATAATGTGAACAATGGCAAAATCTAAAAAAAAAAAATAGGACAACTCTATAAATATTTATTTACACGTACATATAACTTTCTTCAACATTTGTGGCACAGTTCAAAACAATATGCAATCCAAAACACGAATAGTGGACCTGTGCAGATTGTTCAGCAAGGCATTTTGCTCATGTCCAAAGCTTATCAGACTTTTCAAAGATGTAGAGAAGAGACCTCAACTGAAATAATATTTAATGCAATAATCCCAGTACAGTGACTTGGTGGTAGGAAAAAATGCTTTGTATGCAGCAGACCTCAAATTTAATCTGTTGTAAATCAAATCTAGGGGAGAAAATCTCAGTCAAAAAGTTAGAATGACACTTTGGCATAAGGCAGCTTTCAATGTTACTGAACACAGCTCTAATAACTTCTACATTAATACATTTAGAATTGTGAATATAAACTTGAATTCTATTTTAGAAAGCTAATTTAGTAAATTTTAAGTTAAGCAATAGGAAGCAATATTTCCATGAAGTATCTTCACATTTCCTCCTCCTACTCTTTTTAATTTCCTAGTGTAGCCTACAATTCTGGTATTTTGTCCTGCCCCAAAATTTAACAGACCCAACCTGCTTAGCCTCCCAACCCAGATAGATCAATTTGCTGAGATTATATACAAATAGGGGAAAGGGCAAGAAAAGCAGTTCAAGAACATATTAGACAAAATATATCCTTATATAACAATTTTTATGAATTTTATGAATTTTATGATTTATATGTATACATGCAACCTTATTTGTAAATTTGTTTAGCAAGTGTGTTTGTCCTAAGCAAGCAACCATAGGATCAGTTATATAACTAAAAAGATGCATAGCAGTATGTATTGACTGTTTGGTCCCATGTACTTAAGAGTGAAAAAAATATGTTAATCAATATTATAAATAATACCTATAACAAGTGTAAATAATTACAATATCCTTTATAATACTTACTATTAGATTTTGCCTTCTACAATGCAATTCATGCAGAACAAAACTGAGATTTGCAATAACTGTTGCAATATCAGCTCTATAGTAATCCATAAATAAATCAATGCCAGGAATTAATATGTCTGTTTCATATTGTGCAAAGTCACAATCAGCTTTAGGATGTGGTAGTGAGGCTCTAAACAAGGACTGAAATACAGAATAATAACAACATTCAAGCTCTATACAGGTATAAACACATTTAATTAATTTCTAATGTTTCAAACTCCTAAAATGAAACCAAATATAATATTCAGCCTACAATTAATAGAACCAAGGCACTTTGCAAGATTGCTTTACTTTCCAATTATAAACTGGTTTTATTAACTAAATATGAAATGAAAAATGTTTTTAAACACTAATCAGTTAAAACAACTATTTATTTTCAAACACGTATTAGATTTCTACTGGGTGCTTCAAAGCATCTGAAAGAAGTGTTTTTGCAAAGTGCATTTGTCTGAGCAAACTTCCCCTCCTCAAAAATTGCATTCCTCAAGGGGCTCATGCAGCTGCTACAAAGTCTATACCTTGTTTTCTGCACATGCAAGCACTGGTAGCACTTCCTGTAATTTTTAGAAAAGAAAATTGCCGTACATCCACACATACCGTACTCAAAACAGGGTAAGCATTAAGCTCCTGCACAAATCTTCCAATTACTTCAGTGCTTCCAAAGGAGATGCTTTGCTCTCATTACTGTAAAGCATGTTTTTAAAATACTTTGCACCATTCTACTACTGATACATTTTCACTTCAGTGATTAGAGAAAATAAATTGATTAGCTACATTTGATCTGATACTAGGCAGTAGGAAAGACATGATCAAGAAAGTGGAAGAGGCAGGAATAGTGGAAGAAAGGTAAGAAGAGAATGCTGGTAATTACTAATTTAAAGTAAATCAGAACTGAATTGAACAAATTGATAACTTTATTATCGAAATGAAGATAAGCCTAATTATTGCCAAATAAGCCATGGTGAACATTTTGTTTGTTTTTAAAATTTTAACCATAGAAGTAGCTGGAACAGAAATGTAAATTTAAGAATATAGGGAGAGAACGGAGGGACAGAGAAATAAATCTCTTGACTGGCTATTCCAAAAGATCCTAAAACTCTAAAGGTCAGATCCATCTAATTAATTTGTCAGGGCTCACGTGCGACTACCAGTGCCCTCCACTCAAGCATGAAGGTCCATTTGCGCAAGCAGAAGGCAAGCACACCTGACACTCATACCAATGGAGCTGTGCACGTGCGTTTGCACCTGCCACTCACACCACCATCACCACTACCACCCCTTGCCGGGTTTGACCGCCAAGGTGGAAAGATTGGGGACCGCTGCAATAGACTACTTGCTGACCCATGGATTGAATCCTGTAATGGACTGAAAAATATATACTGCACTATAATGTAAAACACTGAGCAAGTGTTTTGCATTATTTGTTTTGAAAATACTAATGTTGGTGGAATTATAAAGTATTCTACATTTCTTTCTTCTCTAATAGGTACTACTGGCTGATTCCTTCAACTGGCTTATCTCCTGACTTGCATGTATAAATGAAAGCATATTGCTTAAAACATATTTGCATAAGAATTATGACAACCATTTTATCTCTAATATAGGTCTATGATGATTACCAACTAATGTTATTTGATATCAAAGTACTCTACAGCTTTTCCATAATAGATAAAGTGAGTCAGTGAGTCAGTGAGTAAACAAACAAATAAATAAATAAATGTGGGATTATAATAAACAACACCAAGCATCTATCCATATGCGTGCACATTCACCATATCACAGCATAATTTTCTATTTGCAATTCAATAACAAAGTTTTATCTACAGATTACTATACAATGTCTAATTTTTAATACATATATTAATTACCTTGAAGAGGATAGCAGATAAAATGCAGGTTTTGGTTCTTAGTTTAATGTTATACTGTAATGAATGCCTAAATGCAAAAACCAAGCAATATAGTTAAACAGTGTAGTCTGTGGCTGATTTAAAATACCAAACTAAATATTTCAGGTTTCAAATAAAGATATGTTTGTCACATATTTCATCAGACATTGATGTATAAAATTGGTCAGTATGTTGGTTTCATATACAGTGCATTCAGAAAGTATTCAGACCCCTTAACTTTTGTCAATTTTGTTATGCTGCAGCCTGATTCTACAGTTATTGAAATTCATTTTTTCCTCATTAATCTACATTCAGTACCTCATAATGAGAAAGTGAAAACAGAATTTTAGAAATGTCTGTTAATATTTAAAAAACTGTTTTCAGTATTGAAAAAACTGAAATATCAGTTTGGCATAAGTATTCAGAACCTCTGCAACAACATTTGAAATTTAGCTCTGGTGCCCCCCATTTCCCTTGGTGACTGCTGACATGTTTCTACACCTTGATTGGAGTTGACCTGTGGTAAATTAAATTGACTGGACCTGATTTGGAAAGGCACACATCTCTGTATAGAAGGTTTCACAGCTGACAATGCATATTGTAGCAGAGCAAAAGTCATGAGGTCAAAGGAGCTGCCTGCAGAGCTCAGAGACAGGATTATTGCAAGGCACAGATCTGGGGAAGGCTACAATTAAATTTCTGCTGCACTGAAGGTTCCTAAGAGCACAATGGCCTCCATAATTCTAAAATGGAAGAGGTTTGACACAAGCTGGTCGTCTGGTCAAATTGAGCAATTGGAGGAGAATGGCCTTAGTAAGAGAGATGACGAAGAACCCGATGGTCACTCTGACTGAACTCCAGAGATCCTGTGTGGAGATGGGCAGAGTTCCAGAAGGACAGCTGTCACTGCAGTCCTCCACCGATCTGGGCTTATGGCAGAGTGCATAGATAGAAGCCTCTCTTCAGTCAAAACACCTGAAAGCCCACTTGGAGTTTGCAAAAAAGCACCTGAAGAACTCTCAGATTGTGAGGAACAAGTTCTAAAACCAAGATTGAACTGTTTGGCCTCAATTCTAAACATTATGTATGTTCATCACCTGCCCAATATCACCTGCCCAATATCAGTGAAGCATGGTGATGGAACCATCATGGTGTCGGGGTGTTTTTCAGCAGCAGGGACTGGGAGACTGGTCAGGATTGAGAGAAAGCTGAATAGACCAAAGTACAGGGATATCCTCAATGAAAACCTGCACTCAGGATCCCAGACTGGGCCAACGGTTCACTTTCCAACATGACAACGATCCTAAGCATACAGTCAAGACAACACAGGAGTGGCTTAGGAACAACTCTGTGAATGTCCTCGAGTGGCCCAGCCAGATCCCTGACTCGACAGCTGTTGGACATCTTTGGAGGGACCTGAAAATGGCTGTCCACTGACGATCATAACATAGCTGAGCTTGAGAGGATCTGCAAGGAAGAGTGGCAGAAAATCCCCCAATCCAGGTGTGCAAAATTTGTCACATCATATCCCAAAAGACTCAAGGCTGTAGTTGCTGCCAAAGGTGCTTTAACAAAATACTGAGTGAAAGGTCTGAATACTTATGCCAATGTGATATTTCAGGTTTTTTTTATTTTTAACAGGTTTACAGACATTTCTAAAATTCTATTTTCATTTTGTCATTAAGGAGAACTGAGTATAGATTAATGAGCAAAAAATGAATTTCAACAACTGTAGAATTCAGGCTGCAGCATAACAAAGTTGAAGGGGGTCTGAATACTTTCTGAATTCATTGTAATTTCTATTAATTAAGATATCTGAATACAATGTACAGAATTGAGGAGATACTAACGGATTGCAACTTAAATCACATGTAACAGCTGCAAATTGGAGAAAAATGGAGATGAGCATCACCCTTATAGCAGCAATGACTAGCAGAGTAAATTCTGCAGGGACCTTCTTTATAATTTGAATGGTCAGCATATGTGAGACTATATATTTATCACATTTATTTATTTATTTTATGGTTCTGAGGACTTCAGCAATAACTTTTATTTATTATTTATGTTTTGAAACTTACTGTATTTCTCCGTAATGAAAATCAAAGATGTAAATTTAACACATAAAAAAATTATCTTATTCTGCCAGGAATTTGTATAAAAGTATAAGACATAAAGATGCAATAGGAATATAACATGAAGTAGGATTCTAAGATATTTTTTTTAGTTGGAACAGAGAATGCCCTGTATTCATAATAAAGATAATATATGAATTTCTGTGAAATTAAATCATTAAGTAAAAAAATAAAATTGTAGATTAGTAAATAGAAAAAAAATACTCACTGAGCTATTTTAGCTGCTAAGGTTGCTCCTTGCAGGCAACCCCAAATTCCAGCTCGAGAAATAAACTTCTCAGAGTAAACTTGAGATGTTTCTGACAAGTTACCAGTGGTTTTCTCTGATGAGTCATCTAATTCTTGCCACTGATTAAGTGCATCATCCATTTTGAGAGCTGCATCAAGGCCCTGGCACCAGCATTTGAAAGCAATTCTGAAAGCAATACCTTAGAACTTACATTACTGATATTCAAATGGAAAGTAAAACGATGTTTTATTTTGTATATCTCTATGGTTAAATGCAATGGAATTAGAAAGTGCTAGAAAGCAAATAAAGTACACATAGTCCTTGACTTATGACCGAAATTGTGGCTTGGAATCTCAGTGATGAATGAAGTTGTTGTTAAATGCGATGCCCACATGACTGCTTCACTCAAGGACTGTGATCCCGACTCTCCAGTAGTGTTTGTTAAACAACCATGAGAGTCATTAAATGGAGAGAAAGAGCTACCTAGTGAAGAAAGGAAGGAAGCTCTTTTCTGTTTGTGAAAGGGAACTCCTGTGAACAGCTGGTGAAACAAGGCTTAGATCTTCAAGATCCCTGCTTCATTTCTCCAGTTCAGTGCAGGAGTTCCCTTCTGCAAATGAAGGGGAGGTGAACTCCTGTCCTTGCATGCAGAAACTAAGTGGAGATCCAAGATCCAAACTTTATTTCTGTAGCTCAGTGAAGTATATCAGTCCCCCACCCCACGTGAATAGAGAGTCTAGGACAGGGGTCAGCAACCTGTGGCTCTGGAGCCGCATGTGGCTCTTTCACCCCTCTGCTGCGGCTCCCTGTCACTCAAAATATGTGTCATAACCACATATGTGCAACACCCGCCGGCATGCAATTTATTGAGCTTTACAACCCCTATGAGGCCAACCATGGATAAATCCAAGAAGAGAAAAGTTTCAGAAGAAAACAGAATGTTTAACTCAACTACATATGCTAGTTTTGTGGCTACTCAAGAAATAGTCAGGCACAAGAAGGGTTTTGTGGCTCCCAGTGTTTTCTTTTCTGTGGAAAATGGGTCCAAATGACTCTTTGAGTGTTTAAGGTTGCAGACCTCTGGTCTAAGATAACTCGCTGCCATCAGCTCGCCATGGCCAAGCTCACTGCTGCCAGCTTACCACCGCCAACTTGACTCTGCCAACTCACCGCCATGAAATTGTCGCACAACTCCACACAGCCAATCACCATGGGTACAACTCACTGAAAGCAACCAGACAGCTGAGCAGGCAGGCAAGTGGACAGAGCGCAAAGCATATGGAGGCAAGCAGCGGAGATTTTCCATTTTCAAACCCCTTGTTGTTGCATAGAGCTACTGCTGATGCCACCACTATGCCAAGTTCAAAGCTACAACTGTTGATTTGCCACCATGCCAGGCGCAGAACTACAGCTACTGATGTTGCCACCATGCCAGGCATGGAGCCGCTGATGATAATGCCACTGTGCTGAGCACGGACCATTGCTGCTGCTGCCACATTGGGTACATAACTGCTATTGCTGCGGGATGCCAGGTGTGGAGCCTGGCATGACAGCAGCAGCAACTCTGAATCGAATATGGTGGCAGTGGTGGGGGATGTGAAAATGAGAAGTCCCCAGCCATCACCACTCACCATCTGCCCCTATGCACTCTGCACTCTGCACTCACCCATCTGCCTCTCCCTCCAGCCACTTGCAATGATTTGTCCTCGGGGCAAGTTGTCCCTATGGCAAATTGTCCCCATGCTGAGTTGTCCACGTGGCTTTGTCCTGCAGCAAGTTGGCAGAGGTGAGTTGGCAGTGGCAAGCTGGCAGCAACAAGCTGATGGTGGCAAGTCATCTCATTCTATGCATGGAGGGAAGGGGATATCATTCGGCAGGCAGGAACAATTTGCAACTTTCCCTGCCAGCTTTCCCACTGATTTTCTTGGGAAGCTGACAGAGAAGACTGCAAATAGTGATCACATGATCATGGGGCACTTGGCAACCAGTTGTAATCAAGCAGTTATTTTAAAAAAGGTCATCAATTTCTTACAACTACTACTGAAGGACCAGACCATTGACAAGCCACAATACTACTGCCTTTTACCCTGGGGAAGCCACTCCATGCATACATGGACTCCCCAAAATCCACAAAGAGGGAACTCCACTCTGAACAATTGTTAGGACCATCAACTCTGTCACCTACAACATTGCAAATCATCTAATCATTTTATTAGCTCCTCTGGTAAGCAACACTACCCTCACATCAACAATTCACAGTACTTTGTTAGCAAGGTTTGGAAACTAAAATTGGATCCAGATAAGATTATAGTTTCTTATGATGTGACTTCACTCTTCATCTGGATTCCAACAATCAAAGCTGTCATAGTAATGAAGAAACAACTGCTACAAGACAGCATATTAGGTGAAAGAACTAATCTCATCCCAGATCACATATGTGCCATGCAGAAGTGGACTTCTGCCTGATTACTACCTATTTTAAATATAATGAAGATTTCTACAGACTACATCATGGGTTCATCTGTGTCACCCATTGTGGCCAATTTCTACATGGAAGAGATAGATACCAAATCCCTAAACACTTTTGCAAGTATTCAACCCATTCACTGGTATAAGTGTGTGGAAGATACTTGGATCAAGATTAAAGCACAAGAAAGGGAAGCCTTCATCATCAACTCTGTGTCCAAGTAGCAGAAGGAAGGTACTTATTAAGGAAAATAGTCTGGCTTTTCTGGACTGCGCAATACACTTTAAGGGAGGCAGAGGCCTCAACATTGAAATATACAAACAATTCTCACACAGAGATCAGTATTTTGACTATTTTGATTCTCACCATTCACTGAAGCACAAAATAGGAGTGATCAGAACTCAACACCACTAGGCTAAAGGTTTGCCTACCAGCAAAAAAGGAAAGGAAAAAGAACTAAAACATATCAAGGAAGCCCTCAGAACTTGTGGCTATCCCAACTGGGCCTTCATCAAATCCAGAAAAATATCTAGCAGTAGCTCCTCCATAATACACAAAGAAGAGAACAACAAATGAAGCAAACTTGCCATTCCATAAGTTGCAGAAATATCTGAAAAGCTCAGGAGGATTTTCAACCAATATAACATGCATGCACACTTTAAACCCATGAATACACTAAGGTAGAAGCTTGTCCACCCCAAAGATAAAACACCCAAAAACAAACTGAGCAATGTGATATATGCAATACAAATCAGTGAGACATGTGCAGAACTGTGCATTGGAGAAACAAAATAACCACTTCACAAATGGATGAGAAGCAAAAAGCTAAAAAAAAAACTTTTAAAAAACCTAAGAAAATCAAGTCGTCTTTTGAAAAGCACCTTTGGGACAACCATGACCTGGATGATTGAGAATGTCCATAGACATCTGCGAGAAAACAATCACAATCAGAGAGCACCAAGGACCCCATATTTCAATCCTGAGCTACAAACAGTCTCTACTATTGGTATAGTCCAACTAGTTAACTAGTTAGGATAGAAGGCACAAACAAAAATCAGATAAGGAGAGTAAAAAATTAAAGTAATGTTTTTTATTCTATTTTTTTAATTTCACTCCTTCAAAGGAATGAACAAAACAGAATGGAAGAAAAGGCAAAGAGGAATTTAGAAGAAGGAAACCTGTTGTTATAATTCTAATGAAAATTGTGTCTTTGTGTGCCCCATTGATTTCTCTGCAATGGTTATACATTTTATTAATTTTACAAGGTGTAGATTGATATAGAAAATGCAAGAATGCCAATACCTTTTGCTTCCTGTGAAAAAATGCAGATTTCCAAGTTCATGAAAAGCCTGGACCATGAGACCAAGCTGATTGTTTGTTTGAAGAGTTACTGTTTTTCATCAGAAGGGAAAAATGTTTGAATATTTAACAGTAAATATATTTAGAGAAAGAAACTTAATATGACTGGTTTAAAATAAATTTGCTATACTAGTTAGTCCACCATTTTAGTATATTATCCAACTATAAAATTATGGTGGTACAGAATACATTTTTAAAATACATTTTTAACACTCCACCCACAATTAAAACGGTAATAAACTAACATTTGCCACAATCACCCTATGGGTCAAAGGCCTACTGAAATAAAGTGGTCTTCAAGGCTTTCCGGAATGAGAATGGAGTTAGGGGTCATCATACTTTCAGGACAGTGTATTTGACTGTGAGAACTATTACAAATCTGTGTTAGCATTTTGCATTTTTTTTCTTTTTTTAAATTTCTTGCCATTTCTGTAATACCAAGTTACAAAATATTTTAAAGCCAATTATTTTTGCATTCAAAATGCCCCATTTCAAGCTTAGAGTAGTGCAAAATAGAGGGGAAAAATCTCTTGCAGGAAATGATCAGACTGAGCCCGAGGGAGAAGTCAAACACATCATCAGTCATGAGTCCCTTTGTGCCCATAAGAGATCTAAGTTCAGGTTAATGTCAGCACCAGAGAAATCAGGAGATCCAGGCAGTTCAAATGCGTACAAAGATTTATGGTAAGCATAAGCTCTCTACAAGAATATGAACTACTAACAGTCAAGGGAAATTAGCAGGAAGAAGAAAAAGAAATTCAAATTAGTCTGGACTTAGATCTGTTGTGGGCAAAAAGGGACTCATGACTGATGATACGTTTGACCCATCCTTCAGGCTCCGCCTATTATCTCCTACATCACCTCTTGAAATAAAATGGTATTGTTTCAATAATTGCAGAAGGGTTTTAAGCTTGAAACACTTTTGTATTCCTGAAACAATTCCACAATGACTGAGTTGGGTGCTTTACACTGTAAGCAACTGTTGCTTTGAATTTTAAAACTGGTTGAACTGGCAATATTTTGCATACCACTCGAACTACATATACTTTTGTAGTGGTTTTGCTGGGAAGCCTATTCTCTCTGTCTATTAACTATTGTTAGATGAATCTTAGCAGTAGCTATTCAATTTCTCTCTCATCAGAGAGAAAAAAGGAAAGCAAGGTTATTTGTTTGAGTCTACTGGAACTCCAACAGCAGTCTGCTGAAATACCAGCTCCTTATTGTTTTCCTCTCTCTGAACTATTTAAAATACCATATTTTTCAGAGTATAAAACGCACCTTTTTACCCCCTAAAAGAGGCTCAAAATTTGGGTGCGTCTTATACTCCAAAGGTAGCTCCGTCCACCCACTGGCCCCCAACCTTCGGACGTTTTCGAGCCCCGCGTGTTGCATTTTTGGGTACCCCGCGCAGCTCTGCATCCTCACAAACTGCCCGAAAACCGCCACCACCGCATTTTCATGAGGACACCCCACGCGGCTCTGTGCTTTCATGCAATTTACAGGGC
>JANHFK010000372.1:178665-199299 GCA_036250565.1 Sibynophis collaris
TTATCGGACTGTGCACCGCCCTGAGTCCCAACAGGGAGAAGGGCGGTATAGAAATAAAATATTATTATTATTATTATTGTTGTTGTTGTTGTTGTTGTTGTTATTATTAATGTTATTATTATTATTGTTATTATTATTGTTATTATTATTGTTATTATGTTAGTTTTGATGGCATAAAGCAGGGCTGTCAAACTCCCGATCTGCAGGCCGGATGCGTCACATGCTGTCCATGCCCACGCCCGGTTTAGCGAAAGGGAAAAGAGTCCCAATATGTTATGTGATGCCACCGTGACAACATGAGTTTGATACCCCTGGTATAAAGCCACTATGTTTTTTGCAGCCTCATTTCCTTTTATTGCTGACCACTCCAAACAAATTTGCCTTTCTCAGTGAATTTAATTGTATGACATGATTGAAATAAGTAAGGAATTTTGTGAGTTTTCTCTTCCAGTAATATATCTGGTTTTACATGCTCCAGTACTTGCTTGTTAATCATCTTTGCTGTCCAAAGAATGCACAGGACGTTTCTCCAACACCACAGCTTGAACAGGTTTATTTTTTTCTTGTGTAGTTTTTTTATGATCCAACTTTCATAACCATGGGTAACTATGGAAAACACAATTGGGAGGACTAAACTGCATTTGTTGCCAGACTTTTGTCCTTGCTTTGCCATACTGAATTCATACTCATGATTACTGTACAACCCAGTGCAATTCAACACTTTATTTCTTGACTACATTTACTACTTTGATCAATCTGCAATCCTAGGAAAGTGAGTTCTTCCATGCCTTCCATGTCTTCACCCTCAATTATTATTTTGACATTTCCATTCTTCATAATTGTCATAAGCTTGGGTTTTTTTTGGTATTCAGGAAGAGGCCAAATTTCTCACTTTCTTCATTTGATCAGATCTTTCAATCCTTCTTTGGTTTCTGAAAGTTGTGTTGTGAACTTTTTGAAGATTGTTTATGTTTCTTCTTCCAATGATTACCGTACCTTTATTTTTGATTCTTCAATTTCCAGTTTCCTCAAAATCATACTGGGATACAAGCTGAAAAAGGAAGGGGAAAGAATGCAGCTTTGCCACATACTTTTCTATATCTTGAACCAATTAGTGTCTCCATATGATGGTTGCACAGTAGCTACCTGATTTTTTTCAGTGACTACACCAACATGGCAGTTGTGTGGGCAGCCATTGGTCCTCTAGGGCTCTCCACAGATTATCATGATCAATACAGTTGAAAGCTTTCTTGTAGTCAATAAAGCAGAGGTAGATGTTCTTTGATATTCCTGAAATTTTTCGATGCTCCAGTATAAATTTGCAATATGGTCCTCAGTGCCATGACCTCTTCTGAAGCAAGCTTGAATATCTGGTTATTTTATTTTGATAGTCAGTACCAGATGTTATATAAATTAATGGGAATTCATTTTATTTATTATTTATTTATTTATTTATTTAGGACTTCTTCCTGAAAGATGGCAGGTTCTATTTCTGCTTCCTTTTCCTTATCATCCAGAGGAAACTTGGCCTCTTTGTTGCTGGAATACAGTTCTTCTATTATATTCTCACTAACCATTGTTGAAATCTTGTTGGGTAGACACATCTTTATCTTGGTTTTTGGGGGTTTTTTTTAATATGCTTTTATGAGCAGTAAATGATGTATGAATCCTTTTTGACTTGCATGAAAGTATTCTGGTGTGGCCCTTCATGGAGTCCTCATCTAGCTGCTTGCAACATTGGTCCCAGTAAAATTTGTTATTTTTCACTGTTGCTTTTGGGAAATTTATATTCATTCTCTTTGCTCCCTCCTGTCAGCCTGCTGTTTTGGCTGCTTTTCTTCACTCACATATTCTGATGGCTTCATATGAAAACCAATTGTGCTTTTTTCTCTGACTTCTATTTGGGCATATGTTCAATTGCTGTTTCAATGATGGTTGAATTTTTTTTGCCACAGTGCATTGGGCATAGTCTCAGCAGTGCATTGGGCATAGTCTCAGCAGTGTCCAGCAGTTCAAACATATTTTTCATCCCAGTTGCATACATGGAAGGTATTTGGGTGATATCAAACTTTTGGGATGGTGCTGTCTTTTTGATGTCACATAAGTTAACTCTGATTTTAGCTGCCAACAATCCGTAATATGAACTACAATGGGCACAAAATAGTCTTGACAGCAACGATTGAAATGTACTGTTGATGGCTGCACAGGACATAATTGATCTTGTTATGGTGCAATCTATTTGATGAGGTCCAAATGTAAAATTTGTGATTCGAAATCAATTTTCATGGCAAAATAAATGCAAAGAAAACTGATGCAAATAATCACCTACATCATTTATCTCCACAAGTCCAAAGCTTCTAGTAATTCATGTTTCTGCTTTTTCCAACCTTTGCATTAAAATAACCTATGTAAAAACCCATGGATCTAAACAATATACTTTTTGAGTACTTGCTTCAAAGTTTTTCTGATACTAGCTTAGAAAACTTCTATTTCAAGCTCTGCACTAATCGTTGGGTGTAGACTTGGACTACTGTGATAGTAGCTTGACACAGATTTGGTTGTTATAATGCAATCATTAATCATTGACAAGTTTTCCATTGCTACAATAAGTTTCTTTTTCTGATAAATATCATTTCATTCTTTTTTGTGTGTGTCATGTACAAATGAATTTGTCAAGGTAATGAATTCCTCAAACTGGAAGTAGCCATTGTGTATCCAGTATAGCTCAACTGACACCAAAGAGGCTGATTTTCAACCTAGCCATTTCAGATTGCTGTCATAGGCTTGTATCTCCAGCCCTAAAAAAATATCAAATTACTTTAATAATAATGCAGCTCCCTCTTGCTCCGAAATAAAAGAACATGTATGGAGATGAATATAGATTGCACCTGACTAGTAATGACTTCCATGAATCACTGGAAAAAGAGAGAATGAACTAAAAATAGTTTTAAATTATCTTACATCATTTTCTTAAAGAGTTCTTATCTTCAAAAACAGAACAGCAAGAAACCTGAAATTGACAGAAATATATTCTTGCCAAATGTGAGAACATTATTTGCTCAACAAAATCAGAGGAAATGGGTTTACTAGAATTGTAAACATAGTTAACATTACCACAGCTCTTTTAAAATATAGGAATGTTTTCATGAAATGTTCCAGCACTGCAGAATAACAACTTGCTTTTTCACGTTCCTTAACAGGAATATAACCTTGAGGCAGTCGAGGAGTGTCTCTATCACTCAACTTAGAACTACGATCAGGAGAAATAATGGGTTCTAAAATAAAAACAAATAAAAATCATTGAGTTTAACTAACAGCAATTCATAAAGTAATTGTAAAAACAGTTCTAAACCTCTTATTAAGAGAACAAAATCTATACACTGAGTCTTTAGTTATACTAGTTTATTAAAACAATATTTTTTCAAAGAGAAAGGAAAATGCCACAGAATATTGTATATATATCTAAATCTCTTGTAAGATAGGGTTTTAGTAAACAAGCATCACACCCACATCTCCAATCAATATGTTTTCATCAGTGAAAGATGGTGCTTGGTATAATCTGAGTTAGTCACATCACTCAGTCATTGGAGAATATGTTCCTCACTCTGCTTTCCAGAAAAAATATGTATCAAATGCTATAGTGCTGTGGCCCCCAACCTTTTGGGCATTAGGAATGGGTTCCATGAGAGAGGTTTTTAAGGGGACCGGACGGAGCATGGTTTCACGTGCTGCCTGCTTCCTGCAGATGAGGCTTTGCTTGTTTGTGTGGCCCAGTTTCTGGCATGCCACAGTCCAGTGCCAGTCCACCGACCAGGGGTTGAGGACCCTTGCTATATGTTACATATAGTACATGTTACATTTCGTTGGTTACTCGATTCAATAAAAATAAATAAAATAAATAAGCATGGCAGGGCAGATATAACAAACCTTTTAGCTGACTTGTCCAGATGATAATAGGAAAACTATTAACTTTCTTTTATAATGTTTATAACTGCTAACTCAAATCCATATTACCAAGGAAAACCAATTGGTTCCCGTACCAGTTGCTATGATATTATTCTTCATTTTAAAGTTCCTCAGTATATTGTCTTGCTTTACATGAAAATCACCATTTCCCATAGATTATTGACAACTACTCTGGTTTTAATATTTTATCCATTCATAAACTTTGCCATATCCATATGAGACTTATAATTTTTCAAGGTTCACAGATAGAGCATTTGGCAACATGTAGTGAAAGTGTAGCTGTGAGTTAATAAATTACACTTTTTTGAAAGTAGATCCCTAATTTGTGAGGATATGATCAATTCAAAAACTGTCAACATGCATGTGGCAACCCACCTGAATCTTGGCCTGGAGTTGAGGGTTGGGTCAGGTCAATGGATTCACTCATGGCATCAATTTCAGGGGAGAGACAATTATTGTGGTCAAGTATGCTTGAGCTGGAAACAGTGTCTGAAGAAATACTTTGTAATGTAGGGCTAGAAGCAGGCAAGGAAAGCCCATTGTCGAAGGCAGGGGAAGTAAGGTCAGGGGTGTCTGAGCAAAGAAGAGCAAGGAAGGTTATATTCATTGCAGATGAGCTGTTGGCAGCAGAATATTCAGGGAAAGTATGTCTCCAGAAATTTATAACTGCTCCCAACCTAACAAAAGATCAAACTAGAAAAAAATCTGAAGAAATGTTTTTCAGCATTTCTCTGATAGCTAGTCAGGAGCTACTGTGTTTGATTACTTATCTGCTGCTAGTATAAAGAAGATTGATGGTGCAGGAAGAATTAGCAGTGATACATTATATTGTTGCTGTCAAATGATATGGAATAGCCATTCTGTTTAAAGATATGTAGGAAAAAATCATAAAGTCTTGTTTCCATTTCTATTAATTCAGGGAAATCCTAAAATGTCTCAAGAAGGAAAGGCATGCAGTACTCAAAAGTAAAAACTGAGGAAAGTACATTTAAATAAGAATTGCAGTACTCTTTTCAGGGTAAGCAGTTGGCATGATCAATATGCTTCAATATGAACTATATTTGTTCCACAGAAGTATCTTTAAGTCAATGATTTTTTTTAAAACATAACTTCAAGACTTACTGTATTAACAATGTAATTGTCTACACCCAAACATAAGCAATAAACAAAATCACAATAGATCCATGTAAGTTATATTCTCTGGAATCAATTATAAGATGCTTGCTCTGGAATGTATAGATGCTCTGAGGAATTCATCAGCCATTTTTTGAAGTTGACTATCAAGGAGGCCTGATTTATGCTAAGCCATGTGACTCTCTCAGCTTCCAGAGAAAATAATTTAGCTGAACAACACCAAACCCACATAATAGAATGCTGTAAATCCCAGACTCCACAGATTAGCAAACCAACACAGACAGACCCTTTAAAATTGCCCTGTTTACTTACTAGACTTATAATGGAAGCTATTCTTGGCAACAACAAATGTAAATTTCAAATACGTTCAATGGACATAGTTATAATGCTTTTGAAAGAGAAGTCAACAATGTGAAGTTTACTGTAAGACTACTTGTATTATCATGCCCTGTATTCCATACATACAAATATTAATTTACAGATACTAAGTTGGAAAATATGTTGGACCAGACATAATAAATGGCAGAATGAATGTTCTGGAAATGAAATGAAAAAATAAATGTTCAGTCTAGGAAAAAATAATACTGAAATAGAACAAAAGAGTGAGAAGGGGGAAAACATATTTACCTATCCCATATGGACATATGAGATCTTTTAAATATATAAAACTGAGAAAAGACTCATTCTAAAAACAGCACTGCTACTATTTAAGGAGTTATGGAAATCTTTCTGAGATACTAAATATTCACTGCATCAATCCTCATTTTAAAGAGTTGACTGTAATAACTCTGGTTTTTAAGATGCAATACTGTTATCTATTACCTGACAAACAAGAGCTTTGTTTGTGGTAATGCAGATTAAGATCAAATGGCAATCTAGAATAAAATAACTACTGGAGAGTGAGAAACAGTAAAGTTTCTATAGTGAGCCCAAGGCAGATAATTGGAAAGAATCAACAACCAAAAGCCATTAAAATCCCAGAAGCAGAAAATGTAGCAAAATAGAACAGAGAGAGGGAGAGAGAGAAAAGAGGAAGAAAATAGAATGATGATTCAAAATATAATGCACATCTAGAACAAAGAATCCAGGAACAAATATACAAGGCTACAGAGAATATAATGTATAGAATGTATAAATGTATGGTTAGACTTTAGATAACAATAAATTGAATTAAGACATTGGCTATGAAAGAAAACACACACACATTAGAAATATTCCTTAAGGAATCAGAAAGTCAGCCATAGCAACATAGTCAAATGGTATGCATACTGAAAAACCAGATTTAGAGCACATTTTCAGACACTTCCAAAATTAGAATTCAGTGATTGCCCCAGAAACATTCAGTGTTAATGGATTATGTGTACATTGACTCAAACCTAGCCACCAAAGGTTAGCCACTCAAAAAAAATATTTTAAAATCATTCCAAAAATCAACATGCAACAATACCAATTTCATTGTTCCCTGTTCTGGAACGAAAGATCCAAAAGGATATCTTAATGTATTTTAATAAATAACTGCATAAAACACAATAATTGAAAATTCACATTTTATTACCAGTTTTTCGACTGATTTTTTCTGAAAATGTTCTTTTAAAAGAGAGATGTTTAAAATCTGTGATATCTTCCTCTGATGTTATCATAATTGTGCCTGAATTGCTTAATGAGAATATTTCAGGGTTGAGATCATTATAACTGCAAAACAAAAACATACACAAATACAAGCACATAATTGAAATGTAGTAATATTACATTATTATTATTATTATTATACACTCTTGATGCACAATACTTCATCTGAAGCACGGGTGTTAAACTTGCCATGTCACATTGCTGTCACATGACATTTTGTGACGTTTTTCCCATTCACAAAACTGGAGTGGTCATGGCCTACACGTGACACATCCGGCCCATAGGCCGCTAGTTTGACACCCTGATCTAAAAACATGTTAACAATCCTGTAGACAGTCTAAGTGTGGCAACAATAGGATAAGCCTCGACTATATTGGTTAACATTCTTTCTTTTTCTTTATTCATGTCAGAAGTTAACATTCTGAACTGCATCTTTTAACAGCCAGGTGACTACAACCAGCTCTTATTAAACAAAAGTTTTCTAGTATTTAATAAATGAAAGTTTTCTAGTAAATGAAAGTTTTCTAGTATTTAAATTGTCGATAGAAGCAAGACATATTTCAAATCTGAATTGACATTTTGTCAATTTACTGTATATAGAAAAATCTGTTTTTCTTTGTTACAAAGGCTATAATAGCAGTTATGGTACTGGTAATAATTCAATTTGACCAAAGACCAATACAGAAAAGATTGCATAAATAATTTGCATCATTTTAATTAAGTTATAATTGACTCTCATTTTGATGGACTAATCAAGGGAGACTGGCATTAGTCACACTTTTTTTTAAATTGAAAAGGAAATCACATCAAGGACATTTACATTATTTGTATGATGTCATTACACAAATATTATAAATTATTACTTTTCATTAACTGCCATCGTTTTCATGGTGCCAACATTACACAAATAATATAATCTACCAATACTCGAGCCATCAGACACCCACTGGAAACACTTGGGCATTGGCTGAAAACTGGACAGAACCTAAGAAGAAATTCTCTAAGAATTCCACTGTTTAGGTGAGTTTATTGTTGCTCTCATTGAGATATCAGATTTTATTGAAACTTCCATGAATAGAATCCAGTTTCACAACATCAAAGTCATGAATTGACAATAGCTGTATAAAACTTGTTATCTTATGCAAAGGCTGAAGAGTTGTTTCACAAAGTCTTTCTCTTATTGCTTAAAGGATTTTTTTCTGAAAATCTAAAATATGGCTTCAGCAAAGAACAATAAAGGGTGGGAATTTGCTTCCATAGCTCAAGTATTTCCAAATGGCTTTTCTCTATGGATTCAAAATTCTCTGTTCAATGCCTTTAGTTTCTTAGAAATTACCCTGGGCTTCTTTGTGACTTCCTAGAGCACGGGTGTCAAATTTGCGGCGTCATATTGTCATCATGTGACATATTGTGACTTTTTTCCCCTTTGCTAAACCGGGGGTGGGGGTGGGCAGCGCATGACACATCTGGCCCGCAAGCCACAAATTTGACACCCCTGTCCTACAGTATTACATGCCTTGTTCCTCATGTGAACTTAGTTGGTCAATCACTCTGAGGAAGGTAACTATGATGCTGAATTGCCTCCATTTGTACACAATCTACCTGACAGTGGACTGGTAGTGGCTCATCTCTATGCAAATAGCTATGCAACCTTTTCTTATTCCTAGTGAGCATCAACAACTTTTTTTTCAAAGGTCCTTAGAAATCTCCTTTGCTTGGGACAAAATTCCACATACCTGTGGTAGTGAATACTGTTGTTTAAATAAGGCAGGATCTCCCTTGTTCGCAGTTGATTCAATCCATTGATTGAAACAACTGACTCTAATTTACCCTTAAATGAGCTGATACTCCTGGATGTTCACATATTTTTGCCACACACCAATATATTGCTTTGGATCATTTTCCTCAGTGAAATAAATGAAAAAATATAATGTTTTTGACTAATATAATTCATCTAGTTTTGGGTCTTGTGTGGAAAACATCATTTTAGATCATATTTATGCAGAAATACTGAAAATTTGCAAATTGGTGAAGGAGGAGGAAAGAGAGGCTATAAGGTTGTAAAAGGTGCCCAATGAAAGCAATTCCTTTGTGAATCAGATTCAGGAGATCATTCCTATCATTTGGATTGATTGAGCTAATGGGGAAAGACTCTTAGTATTGGAAATAATTAATGAGAACAATTTAAATAAAAATTATGTTTGTTTTGGTCTTGGCACTTCCTTTGATATCTTTGGTATCCTGGTTTGACAGCTGTCCTAGAAATTTTAAATAAGCCAGCAACACAAGAATTTTTGAATATATGTAAAACACATTTTTTGAAATAAAAGGCTGATACGGTTAAATTGCCCCATTAGTTTTTTTTTTCATTTTTCACATTTCACTTTTTACCTGTCTGGAGTTTGTACAAAATTTTCAGTACTACAGAGCTCCTGTGTCCGTTTTTTAAACAAATTAAAGTGAACAATTGCCAGGTAAATGTTAAGCTGAGCTCGCCATGGCATTTCTTCATTATATAACCGACGAAATCTTCTTCGTCTTATGTAGACATCAGAACAAATATTTAGCTTAATTATCAGGATTTCAAAAGCAAATTTTCTTTTTTCTTCTATTTGTTTCCTAAATAAAATAATAGGAACAGCACCATGAATGATAAGCAATCATAGGAGAAAAACGTTTTCAGACTATAGAAACAATTACATTCCTGATGATATAGATATGGATATAGACATGGATATATTTTTTTGAAACTTACTTATACCTATATCTACAAAGAAATAAGTTTCATCAAATTAATAAATTAAGTGTCATTAATTTAGTCTAAAGAATGCATATAGAGAAAAAATGAACAACTTTTAGAAGAGGGACCAGCTTAGCCAAGTCTCCATACCATCATCACTTCAAATATTATCTAACAGGTTAACATTACTCCACTCTTTCCTATGATTTTCGATACTAAATAATTTTCTATTATTTTCTATATGTAAATAGCCACTTTGGTGCAGTGGTTAAGGTACTAGGCTAGAAACCAAGAGACTGTGACTTCCAGTTCCGCTTTAGGCATGAATCCAGCTGGGTGACCTTGGGTCAATCACTCTCTCAGAGCCCTGGGAAGCAAGCAATGGCAAACCACTGCTGAAACCTCATCAAGAAAATTGTAGGGACTTGTCCAGGCACTCATCAGGAGTCAATATTGATTCAAAGGTATAGGCACACACACACAAAAATAACATACACATATACTCTGTCAAGTTCTGATATGCTGCCTTATGGCAATGGTGGGGCAGGGTGGGGTTCCTGATAGGGAAGAGCTAAGAATTCCAGGAATATAAACCAAAGTATATATTCCCAAAAGGGGAACCTAAGCCATGAAGGTTATCCCATGTGCCCAACCAAAACCAACAGGCACCTATATCAGATACCAGTGATAAGGAAAATGCTGAATGTTGATGATCACTTTAGTGACAACAGCAAAAACATCATTTCACAGTATGTGGGAGAATGCAGTGGTAAACAAAACCCACATGGATAGACTAGATAAACTGATTAATAATAGAGGGCTAAGTGATGGCCTCTTCAGGCTTGGTGGCACTTAATATGCTACCAACAAAAAGCTGAGGATCTTTAGGGCAACTAATGTTTATGAAGCAACTAAATTAAATCCTTTGAGACACCTAGCTTCTGCTGTTGCCGTGAAGGAAAAGGAAAATCCAAGCCGCCAAGACAGAATTACAATGGTAACGTGGAATGTAAAACATGAATACGGACAGGCTCAACAGTGAAAGATGAAATGAACTTACTAACATTAGATAATCATAATGCACTGGGATTTCAACAGAAAAATCATAATGTTAACAATTCAGAACATGGAAAACAAAGAAGGAATAGTATTGCTTTCTCGGTCAGGAAATACAGGTAGTCCTCAAATTGTGGTGGGTCACTTAGCAATTGTTCAAAATTACGACAGAACTCTGCAGGGATATTTATGACGTGGTTCTGAAATTACAACAGCCAGGGTTCCACTTCACAATCATGTGAACTGTATTTTGGACACCTGAAAACCAGACAACATTTACAGCTGTTTGTAACTTTCCACAGTCACATGGGACACTTTATGACATTTTTGCCAAAAATGGCATTTACTTCCATTTTATGGCAAAACCAGTCTATAGTGATCAACTGGTTCATTTTAAAGACCACAGCATTCACTTAATGAGGGCTGCAAAAAAGGTCACAAAATTGGGTCGGTCATGTGATGACTGACTTTACGACCATCATATCTGTAATGGACAGACTGCATTACGATTTAAGTCAAGAATTACAGTGTAATCAGTGTAACTACCAGATAGTACTTGCATATGATTCAATCAGTGTCCAATAATATTAATTAGATTTCTCGGACACCCTTTTAATATAATTGCTATCCAAGCATAAACTCCACCATTGATGAAGAATAAGAGGAAATCGAGTTCAATCTAAAATCAACAGAACATGCAAGCAAGATGCTAATGGTTAGAGTCTGGAATCACAAAGTTGGAGATAATGAGAAAAATTCACAGGATTGTTTTTGGTGGGGAAAATGGAACTCACCTAAGGTCTCCCGGCAAACTAGAACTCATGTTACTCCAGTTTTAGCCTGGTGCCTTAAACGTTACACCAAATCTATACGGACAGATGCATTTTTGTTTCCCAGTCTATGGTTGATGGACAGTAACGTCCCAAAGACATCACCATCCCCAGCCAGCAAGTTTCTGTACCTCTGGGAGCAAAACAATCTGGGTCCACCAATTTACACATTACATCAAATTCGCTTCCAATTGGCTGTTTGAGAAACTCCATTTTGTTTTGGATTGCTCAAATAATTCAAACAATTTCAACATTCAAAAGAAATCAAACTTATTTCAAGTCATTTAAAATTTAGCCTGGAAGTTTACTGAACTTTAGTGAATATTAATGAAAGCAAAAATTATCCAGCATTCTTTTTTATTTAGTGGTAATATGTCATAAATTGTAATATGTCATACATTCCTAAACATAAATACCATTGTAATTGATAGGGAAAAAAATACATAAGCTACCGTTTTGCACCAGGTGTTTTGACCTGGCCTGGTGATTTAACAGCTTGTTTAGGCAGAACTTTCTTATTGGAACCCCTCTTCTTGGGAGTTGATAACTCTGTAGCCTATATAAAGAAATCATTATATCATAATAATTATAAATGTTCAAAACACTAATTTAAATTACCCAGAGCCCAGAGCCAAACAACAAATCTACATTCATTTGATCTCAAATAAATCCTAATAATAGCTTCATAAAATAAAACAAATACTGTTCTGAGAATAATGAACGATTATAATGAATTGTAATAAAATTTTAAACATACAAGTTTTATAAATACATACATGTATACATAAATAAATACATGTATTTCTCTCCTGCAGAATCTGGAGAATCTATTTCTAACCTGCCCATTTAATGTTTTCCAACAGTTACAATTGTAATTAAATCCATCCACCTTGTTACTGGTCATTCTCTTCTTCTTTCCTTCTACCTTTCCCAGCATTAGAGACTTCAGAGAACTAAATCTTCATATAAAATGGGTTCAAATTATAATTTGAGCCTAGCATAATTCTGATCTATGTAGATATCACTACAACACAGGTTAACTTCTTTTTGGTATGCTTTGGGATTCTCAATTATCCAGTGTTCATCAGCAATAATGTTTCACATTCCTTTCACTTTTCTAAAACCAGTTTGAACATCTAGCATCTCCCTCCCACAGAAGGGTCTAATTTTTGTTGTATGATGATAAACATTATTTTGCTATAAATTTCATTTGCTTCATAAGTTTCATATCATTGAAATCAATGATATTTTGCACACTTTGTTAAAATGGCTTCTGAATTTTGGCTTTCTTTTTATAAAATAAATGATGACATAAGTAAGGATTAAAACTCTAACCTAGTAAAATTTAAGTGTTATGCATGTCCCTCTAAATCAATATATAGAATACTTCATGTTATTACATGTCTGATGTACCTGTGCTAAATCATGTGGGGAAGAAAAACTCTTGACTACTTTCATGCTTGATTATTAGTCTGTAGCTCCTGCTGTAACTTATCCTTATTATTTGATATAAATCATTGAGATGTCTTCTCAATCATTAAAGCTATAATCTTACTGTTCCGTTTAATTTAGAACTCCATTTCCATAATTTATAATGTGTACAATTACAAAATGCATTCATGCATATGGCCTACTTTGCATCTTCCCAACATCCAAAGTGTGTTATGTCAGCACAAATACATATATATAAATAACATACCTCTTCATATACCTTACATGAGTTAAAAAGTAGACATTAATATAGAACATATTCTACATGAGATTATTTTATATATTTTATTCTCAATGGTAGAGTGGATTGTTAACAGAAATATTTCTGACTTCAGAATTTGGTTTTATACTCAATATAAAACAATTACAAAAATTGCAATTCTTGCTTACTGAATTTTTATTCAAATAACTAACAGATCCCAAAATCTTTTTTTTAATTAAATTAACCTTTGAAACATCTTGTGCTGTGGTCCTCCTTGTATCTGCAGATCCACGAATCTTCTTCTTCTTTTTTGGAACTTGTTTGATACCAAGAAGGAATCTATTCCGCCTAGTAAAAAAAATCTAACATTACTACATTAGGTTTTGTCCAAAAAGTAGCAGCAGCTTTGAATATTTATTTTCAATATTTAGAGCATTACTTCACCAATAATTTTTCTCACATCTTTTTATTAAAAAAATACAGTTTTCTTTAGATGAAGAAAGTCTGACTAAAACTAAACATTTTAATCTGATTTCATCATAGAAAAGGTAGAGAGGGAGTTAAGAAAGAGACAAATAAGATATAAACATATACAATTCTTCTTTCTTAACTCCCTAGCTAGATATTTGTCTAGCGATTACTGCTATAATAACCAATATCCATTACAAATTCTGGAAGTATGTCTAAGCAGCCATATTAATATGAAAATATATTATGGTGCAATTGAAAGAAGAATAGAATTCTTTTTTGGTCAAGTGTGATTAGACATACAAGGAATTTGTAATGGTGCAAAACTCTCAGTATACATACAACAGATCATTATCATTGCAGTTATAGTTTCTGCAATTGCATGGCCATAACACTTACAGAATTTTGTCAATTCAAAACACTTTACACCTACTTTTTAAGATATTCTTGAACATCATCAGACCACTCCATTATTCGCAACCATTTATCCTCATTTAGTGCTCTGAATACAAGCATGACAAAATATTCAAGGAAACGAGAGTTCTTCTTAAATTTCAGTACTGCGTAAATGTAAAATAAGTGTAGTTATTCCTTGCCATTATATGTGTAGTACTTGTAATTGTTAATTACAATTCTTGATAGAATATTCCATTATTCAAACTAATTTGTATCACTTTAAATGGAAGCTGCCTTGAATCACCATGTGAGAGTAGGCAGCAATATAAATTTTCATAAATAAATAAATTTAACATCTGAAAATAGATTTGTAAAATCTTAAATTTTAATCTGCAGCCAAAACAAAAATTAAAGCTTGACATTAAAAATAATAAAATAATGCTTGTTATAGAGAAAATTCTTTACAGTTAAAATTTTAAAACACTAAAATTATTTCATATATTTTAATGATGACAACTATTTGCATTCGATATATCCCTGCATTGTGGAATGTGGCAATTTTTTCCTAGTTAAGAAAGGGTACTGCTGTAATTTTAAAAATGTAAGTTTCTATGGTTATGCAGAAATCAAAACTCGAACAACAGGGAATCTAAAGACCACATGTAGCAGTGATTAAGGATAGTGATGTACAGAAACACAATGCATCTAACTCCTTCCTAGACTAATCACAGGAGAGTAAATTGTTTTGAAATTTGAAAGTAAATTACAAAAAGTTATCATCAAATCTCACTGACAATTACTGCAACATACTGCTAATTATTCTGTCCTAGTTATATTTCATCCCTAATATGACAATTAGGCTTGAGATTGATTTCTAAAAATGTATACTACATATCTTTCTAACTTTACTTATATTTCTAGAATAGGGGTGTGAAACTGGCGGCCCGTGGGCCAGATGCATCACGCACAGGCCATGCCCACCCCAGCTCCACAAAATGGGAAAACGTCGCAAAATATCACGTGATGGCAACATGATTCAGTGAGCTTGACACCCATCTTCTAGAACAATGTAAGATTGCGCTTAAAACATTTAATGTCCCAAACAACTTTTGGACCAAAAAGTCTACCTACTCATGTGTAAATTTCAATGCTACTAGAGAGGCTACTATCTGAACCTATCACCTTATGAAGAATAGTTTTCTAAAAGAAGCAGAATTTTTTCTGGCCACTCACATACTTTTTGAAAATGCAGTATCTTTATCTTCTGGCATTAAAAAAAACCCTGCTTCCCTCACAAAATATAGACTCCTACAAAGTATGCTCCAAGTTAGCCAGACAACTAATATACCAAAACCAAAATATTTGCATTGAGGAGTTTTCTTAAAAAGGAATCTATTTAAAAGTCACACAAGTTTCTACTTAAATTTATAGTCACTGCATTTTCAAATCTGTACACATATAGGGGGGACTTATATGCTAATAATACACTTTAAAATAATTACCTTCCCTATAAGCAGTCTTTGGTTGCCAATTTGAAACTACAGGATACAAGAATAAAGGATCTTCTTCTCCTGTAAGCTCTTGTCCTAGACAGAGCAGATTTGACTAAATTCAATACAATGAATAGCAGTGCACAGATACACTAGATACATTTCATCCAAAATGATATCACTTAAATAAACTTTTCTCATTTTATTAAATTTTTACTTCTCATTTGTTATATACATTTGTTCTTTTTTCTTTCAAAATTTAACATGAATTTTAGCCATATCATCACCAGTTTTGTAGAGCAAAAGTAGGTATCAAATATACATCAATGGAAATATAGGATCAACTCAACATGTAATAATTTTAATTAACACATTCTCAAAAGTTGTTGTGGAACAAGAAACAAATTGCAAAAGAAGGCCATTTTAATATTAGTGATCAAATATTTTAATAAACATATTTCATTTATTAATCATCATGGTATCTGCTACAGCCAGAATTTCTAAAGTTATATATCCTTCATTAGACTGTAATATTGCTCCATTTAAATCTATTTTTTCTACACTGAAATATTCTAACATATCCAAGTTTAAATCTACTTCAGGGGAGGAAAGGGAATTTTTGAAGTTCCTGAGAACTTCCCACAAGGAAACTTAATGGGAAAGCCGGCAGGAAGTTGGAAGTCACTCCCACTCCCACTGCTTGCCCATGGTCATTCTGTTTCTCTGTTGTGGTAATGAAATATCTCTGAATGATGACTCATCAGGGCTTGGGTTATCTAGTATTATACTAAAGTTTAGAAAGGACTTAAGTAGAATCAGGATATTTAGATTATTTTGTTATCTAAATAGCAATAGCAAAAGCATTTAGACTTTACAGCCCTCTCTAAGCAGTTTACAGAGTCAGCATATTGCCCCCAACAATCTCGGTCCTCAAATACAAAGTACGTTTCTTTGAAGACCACAGAAATGACTGTAAATAAAATGTTATATGCAGGAATATATTTTGCATATTGCAGATTGACAGATTTTAAATTCCATATTTTAAAAAAAATAAGTGTACCTAACATATTTAGGATATGTCATGAAATGCTTAATATACTTAATGGGCTTAACATATTTAATTATATGATTATTTTAGCAGTAACATAATTTTAGGACCAAGATATACATATTAAATATATACCTGCTTTTATCAGTTTCAGAAGCATGTTTTCCAGAACCTCTAAATTCTCACTTATTTTTGCAACTGTTCCCGCTCTCAGCCTTTTAGGGGGAATCTATAATAATACATTAATTCACCATTTTATATACAATAGCACTTAGCTAGCTGCAGAATTAACGCAAAAACAGCAGGTCAGCAATAAACAAAACAGTAAATATTTCTCTTTCACTTTAATCTAATTTCAGAAGACCAGTTTGTATTTCCTTTGAATTCCATACCATATGATAATGAAATCAATGATGCAATAAGATTTAATCCTCATAGAGTTGTTGTGGTCAAATTGGAAGAGGAAGGACAATAGGTCATCTTGACTTATTTATAAAAAAAATAAAGGCAGGATAAAAATAAATAAATAAATAAACTAGCCCTCAAAACTATAATAAAGTGGGCTCAATAAACATAACTCTATGCCATTTATTCTGGAAACATAAATCTATGAATATGACATGCGCTTACCTCCAATTATATATGTATAAGTTATTGTTATGTTGGGGTTCTGTTTATTCTATATAAACTAGCCTTCTAATCCTGTTCAGTCTGCATACCAATCTCATTCATTTCTCATTCCCCTCCAAAGCAAAGGGAAAATATTCACAATAAAGTCTTCCAATCCACTCACCAACTATGATTTCTAATTTTCCAGAGTCTCTATTTGTTTTTTGGTTTCAGTAAGGAGCAACCCTAGCCAACCTTACAGGTGGTCCTTGTTTAACAATTATTCACTCAGTGACCACTTGAAGTCATGGCGGCACTGAAGAAAGGAACTTAGAACTGGTCCTCAAAGTTATGCCCACTGCTGCAGCCCTGTGGTGACAAGATCAAAATTTGGGCAATTATCAGGCAGCAAGCAATTAACACCACAGGGACACCTCAACTCACTCCATCTGCCAAAAGCATGTTTATCTTTTATCATTTGTCTAGAGATCTTTCACGGACAGAAGAAATTCAGAAATTTACTCCAGACATTCATCCTCTATGCAATAAAGGTGGTGAGAGAGAGAGCCATTGTGCTACTGTTCTTCCTCTTTAAAAATGGCTTCTCTGTCTATCTTGCTCCTTTTCCAACCATTTGCTGTCATCATTTTCTCCTTCTACTTAGTTGCTTACTTTTAATAAGGTCCTCTATTACCACATTCTTAGTAGACATGTTCCATAGGGTTAGTTGTAGTTGTTTTATTGTAAATACTACATTTATTTAAATGAAAATATATAACCTACAACAACTTTGATTATGTTTCCTTAAATGTTACCTCATGTACAGTTTATGAGCCCAAAAGATGCCATTACATCAAACTATCCACATACAGCTCTAATCCCCATTCTGAGTTTTCTGCCTCATACTACAGGACAGAATATTAAACTATACAACAGAAGAGAGGGAGAAACAGACAATGTGACAACCACTTGAGTTTTGTTAACTTCTTGAAGACTTAATCAGTTTGCCTTTTCTTTCTACCTACATATATCATAAATCATATAAAAAGAGAGAGGAAATGATAAACAAGAGCAGTTACCTCTTCTTCTACTATTTCATCTGCTCCTTCTCCAGTTATAGTCACTTGGGATGGTGCTTGTGAGCAATCCAACAACCTTTTTCCATAATTGATAATAACTATTGCTAATTCATATTCTTTCCATAAGCGCAGTATCTATTAAATATATATCATATAATTCTATATAATATATAATATTTTTAAAATCAAAATCTTGTGCCAACTATAAAATAAGCTTTAAATCCAAAGAATCTATATTCAGGGATTTATGGGGATCGTGATCAGGAGAATTATTGCTGCAAGAGGAACCAAAAAAGTTTCTACTTACAGGTTTTCCCTTCCCAGCATATCCAAACATTACCAGATGATTGCTACTTTATCATTGAGTGCTTTTCCCTTCCCAGTGTATCCAAATATTATCAGATGAGTGCTATTTTATCATTGAGTGCTTAACCTCTATCTGCTCAAATCTTGTGAAAATGTTTCCCTTCCATTTTGATCTTATTCAGCAATGAAATCTTTTTCTTTCTTTATGGTCTGTTGCCATAACACAGTAAGAATATGGGGTAAGGCCTCTAAATGATACTGTTATCATTTACTGAACTATACTGAATAGTTTCCAGATACAACGTAAAGTGATGGTTTTCGCCTAGCGTTTCATGGCTTGGCACCTAAATATTTCCAGAACAACATACTTCTGTACTACTGATACCCTGTTACCAAGAGGGTTGGGGGATTATTCTCAGATGTCAATGCTTTTCTATTGTAGTATCAAAATTATGGACCAGCTTTCCTATTGATATAAGGTTTACCAACTCCCTGACAAATTTCAGGAAAGAAGTAAATAAATCTCTTCTAGTGCTCTTCCGTAGTATATTTATGCCATCAGTTTTATTGTTGTTACTGTTTAGTTTTTAAATTTTTACAATATTTTAAACCTACTATGGATGTTCTAATGTTCCATTTGTTTGAATCCTGTTTCTATAGATGTTTACTGTTCCTTATAGTGGATCTTTTACATTTTTGCTGTAAACCACAGTGAACCAATTTATTAAAATTGGTAGGATATGAGTCAAATAAATATGTTACAATATGCAGTAGTAGTAATTAATTTTGGCTGATCTTGACAAGGTCAACAATGGCAGTTATCCTTAGATGTCAGGACATCAGAAATCCTAGTTATAAACCATACTGGAAAAGAGAGAGACAGAGAGAGAGACAGAGAGACAGAGAGAGACAGAGACACAGAGAGAGAGACAGACAGACAGACAGACAGATCAATCACACACACATCTTTTATTGTTTATATACTCTAATTACAAAGTTCAAATATTTTAAACTGTAAATAATATAATATTTTAAAAACAATAAATACCTTTGCTGTGAAAAAGCAAGAACAAGCTATCATGTGCTGAATACTTTCAAAGCATCCTGTTGATTTTCTTTGGAATATAATAGTTGGAATTTCTTGAAGAACCATGAGATACTTAATAATGATCTGAAAATACAATATGAAATCTGTATTATTAGAGAATGTTATACGTATAAATAACTAAAAATGAATCTTGTGCTGTAAAGCTAAGCATGTAAACTTTTACAGTTCCGTTTTAATAAAAAATAAACTTACGTAATTCATGTTGCCTTAATTTCCTATTAAAAATGTAACCTACATGTTAGCATGCTCCAATATCTACCCATTTTGTGAGATGACTTACTCTCTGAAAATCTTGCATATTCCACTATGCTTATCATACAGTATCTTTATGCAGCTTTCTTTGAATCAATATTGTCCCAAACATATATCACCTCCAGGATATATATTGAAGACTTCAATACAGTCTTACAACAGTCTTCATAATTGAAAGAATCTAATTCTATTTTTGTGGTTTCCTGGCCACAGGAAACTCTAGATTCCCTTCCCTAGGACTGCACCACCAGATGGACAAAAAATGACAAGTTTCAATTGTATAATTTATTACTATCATCTTTCCTTTCTGTTTGTTTTATATTTTGTATTTATACTTTAGCATAACTTTTTTACAATCTAAGCAGTAAAAAAAATGAACTCAAATTTGTTCCTTTAAGTCCTTAAAACAGAAAGAACTAGTATTTTCTACTATTAGAAGTAGTCCCTGGAAAAACAAAAATGTCTGTCCCTCCCAGAAATGTTTTAGTGGTATCAAGTTCCCATACTTTTGATGAGTCTTAGTTCTTGCTTGGTTTTGACCCAGAAACCACAATATATTTCAACAATTTGTGTTAAGTATTTTACTCTTACATTTTTTTTAGTGTATTGAACAAACATCATACAAACTTGTACCATATTTCCCTGGAAATAAGACCCTGTCTTATATTTTTTTTAACTCTGAAATAAGCGCTTGGCCTTATTGTAAGGTGACCAGATTTTAACATTCGTAAACATTTACACCATTGACCGGGGGGGGGGGGTTCTTGATTAAAAATTTGATCTATATCAGTGGTTCCCAAACTTTTTCAGTCCACCGCCCCCCTGGTGCT